>JASAND010028376.1:0-64120 GCA_030248195.1 Trissonchulus latispiculum | reverse complement strand
CTCTGGAAGCTCAGGAAAGGCCTACTCTAGTCAGTCAGTCTAGTCTAGTTAGTCAGTCAGTCCAATCGTTGTACCTACTGCGCGGAACCTGGTCACAGGTGGGCACATTGTCCGGTGTATAATAAGAACATCACCTTCTGGGGTGACGATCCACTTTGGCTCAGAATGGTCAACAGCAGATTCTTTGGATGCTTGCTGAAACAGAAGGACGATGGCACTGGTCAGTTCGAAGTGAAACGCCCGCCCGGCGGTGGTGGTGCAACGCGTGGTTCGGGTCGCTTCCTGTCATCAGGTCGCGGCGGTGGTGGGTTCAGGAAACGAGGTGGTGGTGGTGGAAGCAATGCTGGTCAACGAACTGGTGGCAATTCGGGAAACGAATGATGGGGGAGCGGACCCCCGCCAAAAAACCGCAGGCCGGTCATGTCAGCATGATTAGGAGGCCACCCGACCACAAGGGTCACGATTTCCCGAACCGTGGATCACAGGGATCTCAGGTCGGTCATTGGGTCCGACCAGCCAGCCAGTTCCGTCACTCAGGTCATGTCAATATGTTGGGGATTTGTCAGATGGCCAAGGGGATGGGCACCCCAAGGCTAGCCGGAAACAGGCGGCAGCGGGTCCGCGAGGACCCAGGGGCACGTTAATTGTCCATATAGCGCTGGGGGAGTGGCTGAAGGCCCCCCGTGTCTGACGAAGGGTGAATTGACATCCTGCTGTGGTACCGTCTAGTCGGCGCATTTGTCGGGCTGGCATTCGTAATAGGCGAATGTTAAGTGGTAAATGCGTGGTACGTGGATGACAGTCCACACCTAGCTGGTTGATGTGTAAGTTGGCATCAGCCAGTGAACAGGCAAGGCTGGTGAAAACGGTCAAAGTTCGTGTACGGTTGGCAGATTGGCACGGATCAGACCGTCGGTTTCCACCGATCGAGAGGTCGGATGGCGATCGCTATCGACTGGGTCACCAGCCGGTCGGGACTTAAGCTCACCTGTAATGGGTGCAGTTTAAGAGCCGGCTCAATGTACAGTCAGGCCACGGTAAGCTCGGCCCCTTTGGGCTTCGAAGAGTGAGTCGTGCTCCTTGTGATCGGTATTTCTGAAAAGGAAATATCGGGAAGCTTGGAGGCATATGACGGCGCGGTGCGTCATTGGTTGTCACTACTTCCCTGGAGGCGTCCTTTCTCCAAGTGGCACCAATACATATGCGGAAAGGTATCTAGCCCAGGGCTGCGCCCGAAAGGTCCAAAGGGTGGCCGAAGGATAAAAGCGGAGGAATTGCATACCCACGTTGGAAATGCATTGAAGGATACCCTGAAGCAAAGTGCTTCCATATGGCTTGTGTACTGCATAATGGACGGAAGCAGGATCGCAATTCGGTCGGGGTCTTCCCCAGAAGACTTCACTTGCCTCAACGGCAAGCCCAGGATCCTCTGAGACCTCAGGAGCGTCAGGAACCTGAGGAATTTCAGGAACCTCGGGGACCGAAAAAGCCGAAGAAACCCAAGAAGCCCAACAAAAATGGTAAGAAGAAGAAGGGCAAAGCTCAATCACAGGATGGGTCTGTTTGTCAGGAATCAGATTCGGAGCAGTCACCCATGAATTCGGTGGCAACACAAGCTGTCACGGTCAAGGACGGCTTGTCACTTCAGGAGGCATCAAAGGATTGCAATCCGGAAACTAGTTCACCGGATGCTCGTGCCTCGAACTCGAGTTCAACTCGGGTTTCTCGCACGAGCCCCGGGGACGAACCTCGGGATCAGCCTACGTCGTCATCGACGTCTGCTACTGCCAAGAAGACCGATATTGCGAACCAGGAATTTCCAGCTATTCCGAAATTGAAGCTCCAGAGGTCAGTTGGTGATACCTGGCAGACTCCTCGTAAAGCCGCGAACCGGACCTCCACCAAAGGTCAGGACGATATTCCGACTTTCAACAGATTTGATCCGTTGGATTTGTCCAAGGTAGACGCGGATATGTTGGAGGCATACTGGACTCGACTGATCAAAGCACAGGACGCCTGGAGTCAAGAGGAGGATAAACTGGGAAAAATGGAGGGTGCCGTTCGACGGCAAACCCCCAAAACGAAGGCAGCAGCGAAGACAGTCGTGGACAACATGGAGGATTTCGAGCAGGTTTTGAGTGCATTCATGAAGAAATTCCGTCAGGAAGACACCGCCAATGTGGTCGAAATGGTGTCAAAGGCCACCGAACCTGATGATGACACGGATCGCCCCGAAGACGATGCTGACCACGGCCAAAAAGGACATCCGTGAAGCTGTTCGACAGGTTATGAACGGCGAGGCGGCCTACTTTGCGAATTCAGTGGCTTCCATCTCGCTACGTCACTCGCCATATGTCCTTTTCCGGATTAATGATGTCACTGCCCTGGGTCTGGTGGACATAGGCGCTTCTGTCTCATTGATCTCAAAGGAGTTCTATGACAGGGTCAAGCATCACGCATTGACGCCTATGATAGAGGCGGAGATGCCTAGCATTTCGGCAGCCGGAGAGGGAAACAAATTGACGATCCTTGGTCAACGCAAACTGACGTTGCGGTTTTGTCAAACGCAAGGACAGATGGCAGAAACTACGACATACAGGTTCTATGTGGTTCCGGAGTTACAACAGGAAATGCTGATAGGGTATGACTTCCTGTATGATATGGGCTACAGCATTCATTCTGGTGGTGGCTCCATGTCCACCTTCTATGGAAGAGTGTTGTTTCTGAATTCAGCTGAACTGAAGGGGATATCGGTGGTGTACAATATCCCATTGGCTGCAGCGGTCAACTTGTGCATCAGGGAAAGGGTCAGAGTGCTCCCTGGTCGAGAAAAGGATGTTCCGGTAAAGGCTACTGGCAGGAGGCCTAGCCGTACCGAAGAGCCAGTTCATGCTGTTTGAAGCGAACCCGGATGCTATTGAAACATATGGAGTGTTTCCTCAGGCTGGTGTCCTGACTGTGACGCCAAAGGTCACCTACATTCGTGTCTACAATGGAGGAGACCAAATTGTTGACCTCCCTAAAGGAATGGTAATGGGAGAGGCCTTTCCAGCAGTCCAGGTTTGTGAGGCGGAACGGCCAACATCCTACGTAATGGAGGCAGGGGTCGATTTGCAGACCATCCATCACAATCTCAATAGATAGTTCGGTCATCCGGCCACCTATTCGCTATGGGCGGAACAGGTTGGTGAAAGTGTAAGCAAGTTACACAGGATGTTTCCAGGATTTTATCCATTGGATTTACCGTTGAAGCCATCTATGGAACAAGCTGACGCAGTCGTGGTCCAGCGGCCCAAGTCGCCAGTAACTTATGCGGTCCAGGAACCTAAACATAGAACCGAGGTCCATAAGTCAACTGATCCTGATGCGGATAAGGATCGGGAAATGCCTTCGGAAACGGCCACTGGTGGACATTTCTACTCTGCTGAGGATCGGGAGCCACGTCCTGAAACTGCAGAGCAAGAAAAACTGAAGAATATTGAGGCCAATGTAGATTTTGATAAGATGGATTGCTCGGACGACATCAAAGCGGAGTTCAAGAAGATGCCCTTGGAATATTACGACGTGGTGGCCCGACCAGGTAATCCTGGTCGGACCAAAATCGATCAGCATCTGATGGATGCAGGCAAGGATGGACCTCTGAAGAGCCGTGCCTATCGTATGAATCCGAAGCAGAAGACTGAGGTCGAGAAGCACATAAACTCCATGCTCAAGGAGGGGGTATGCGAACCCTCGACAAGTCCGTGGTCTTTTCCCTGTATTCCGGTCGGAAAGAAGGATGGCTCGACCAGATTGGTCATTGATTACCGCAGACTGAATAAGATCACCAAGAAGGACAACTACCCACTGCCAAAGATCGACGAGATCATATACCAGCTCAAGGGTAGTGCAATCTTCTCAACGATAGATTTAGCAGCTGGTTATTGGCAGGTCGAGGTATACCCTGAGCATCGGGAGAAGACAGCATTCGTGTCTCACAAGGGACTGTTCCACATGAACGTCATGCCTTTTGGGCTGTGCAATGCACCAGCCACCTTTCAGAGGATCATGGAAAAGGTGTTGACCGGATTGCCTGTACCATGTCGTAGTCATGTACCCGCCGGAAATCTGTGCCATTGGTGATGATGTGCTCACCTCCGCCGAGTGGAAACGCGCGCTGCGCAAAGATCCGGAATTCAAGCCCATGGTGGACTTGATTGAACGGAAATTCCTGCCGGATGATGACCAGGAAGCTGCTCTGTTGCAGAAACTCCGGCCGTACTTCTTCATGCAGGACGGTCTCCTGTTCGTTTGGCACATGGATGAAAGAGGTCAAAGAAGAGGTGACGCCTTCAAATCGATCGCCGTGCCTTACGATTACCGAGCGGTGATCATGGAAGAAGTGCACACGAGCTTCATGGTTGGTGGTCATCGCAGCCATAAAGCTTGCTACGCGAGCCTTGTGTCACGGTATTATTGGCCGACCATGGCACAGGACCTCGCTGACTTCATCAGAACTTGCAAGGTATGTGCCAAGTTCAATAAAGGCCCGGCCAGGCCTCAAGCTGGATTGCAAAATGAAGTCCGTGTCAACAGACCTCTGGATTTGGTCAGTCTGGATGTGATGCATTGCACGAAGAACAGGACCCTTCGAGGCAATACCTGCATTTTGGTCGTCATCGACCATTTTACACGGTATGCGGAAGCATTTGCGATGCCCGATGAAAAGGCAGAAACGACGGCCTACTACTACTTTAATGGATTCCTCGCTCGTTGGGGAGTTCCAGTGCATTTGCTGTCGGACCGTGGACCAAATTTCATGTCAAAGCTGTTCACGAAACTGTCCCAGCTTAGTGGATCTAAACTTCAGCGGACAACGGCTTATGGAGTGGTGGAAAGAATGAACAAGACTCTCCGGACTATTTTCATGAAGTACGCGAATATCTACCAAACGGATTGGGATGACTATGTGAACTGGGCGCTTTGCGCATATAGGAATTCAGTTCACAGTTCAGTGGGTGACACGCCTCATTTCCTGATGACTGGACACGACATCCGGTTGCCTCTGGATCATTTCTTCGATGGTAGAAATGATGAGGTGGTGGAGAATTATGATTATTACTCACAATAACATCTGTTCCGGTTGGAGCGAGCTTGGAAGGCTGCTCGTGAGTCGTTGGAAGCGTCATCGCTGAAGAATAGAAGAAATTTTGATAAGAAGGTCAAGGAGGTCCACTACAAGCGCGGGATGCTGGTGATGCGCAAAGTTACAGGAGTAACTCCTTCCGGTATGTGTGCCAAGATAAGACAAAATGGGAAGGACCTTACCGGATAATAGAGAAGATGTCGGAAGTCAATTTCCGGATCCAGAAAGTTGGAACAGAGGACAAGCCGGATGTGGTTCCTATCGAGAAGATCAAGCCATATCATGAACGGCCAGTCAAGGTTCCAACCCAGCCGTTACATTAAGCCTTGGTCAGGTCTAAGAAGGGTAGGTCATCCTACCTCCAGGTTGGTCAGGATGGAAATCAACATGCTGTGGTTAAAACCATCATTGGAAATTTGGACGGTATACCGGTGATGTTTTTATAGGGAATGTATGTTGGTTATATACGTATGTTTGTTGTGAGATTAGCTACCTTATAACATTCATAAAGGTTACTGTATGAATGTGCACTGGCCTTATGGGGCCCCACTTTGTAGACCGGTCACGCCAACGTACCATTAACATCACTGGGGGATAAAATTTTTGTGTTTTTGCATTTTTTGGGTTAAGATTTTCTTTTTGTGGGGGTTAATTTCTAATTGTTGGGAGGGTTTTGATTCATTACTTCTTTCAACAATTCTCTAAGATTTCTTTTAATTTTATTTCCAATTAATCCCCGAATTTAAACTTTTCCTAAGAATCTAATTAATTTAATTTTTATCTCAATACAAAATTTTCCCTATTCCTTTGGTGGGTGGTCCCTTACCGCAAAATTTGGGTTATTTGTTGCATGTTGAACCTACACCTTTTTGCTTCTTGCTTCAGCTGGTAGTAGTCTAGTTGCCATCTGGATCAAATTATTTTGAAAGTGGTAGGAGCGTTCGACGCACCATCACCACGGTTAGTGGCAGGAATGGACGACATTGCTCAGAGCGTCCCATTGGTTCTCGAAGGGCATGAGCATGTCCTGCCTAACTATCCTCATGCTGTACTGATGACTCCACAGGAGAAGGCCATCGCTCTCAGCTATGAAAATCCATCACGTGAAGAAATCGAGGCAGTCCCTGGCGATCTCCAGGAAAGAGCCAAAAAACATACCTCTGGCCTCGAGAAGTTCCAGCACTCAAGCATCTCAAGTTGGTGCTCATGAACAGGGAGAAGGAGTACGACACGCAACATCCAGAAGCCTGCCTTACTGAAGCCATTAGTGATGTACAATCGCTTTCTAACCCGAAGAAGTCATTCAGGTTCAGCGAAGACCATCTATCTTTGTCGGACCACTTCCAACCTTTACGGTTGATCAGAACCCTCCAGGGTCAATTTGATGCGATTCCGGACATCCTGGAAACGTATCAAGCGACTGGCGTCGTGGCCATGGACATTGAAGGCGGAGCTATACTCAGTTTGGCAATAAACAGGATGCCGCCGTGACCATCATTCAGATCGCTGGACCAGTTCCATCACGATATCCGAAGGTCTTTTTGATCATGGTCAGCGAAATTCTGGCATCAACCTCTGATTTCTGTCCAGTCCTCTATGCCTTGAAGATCATTCTTCATCCACCTGAGCCAGTCTATATGGTAGTTGCTATTGGTCAGGCCGACTTTTTGCGTCTGGCCAAATTTTGTGGTCTCACTGTCATGGAGCACTATGCAGCCGAACTGGGAGCGATCGTCGCACAATCGGTTCCTTATATTCAGGCCCGTCGCCGACAAGATCCGACGGTTCCTGAGGTCTTTTGGGAAAATATCACCGACACGACCAAGGAATTCTATGTCAATGCTCATCACTCCCTTAGCAAAATCTGCGAATATTGCGATGTGCCATCTCCTAAAGGACTGCGACCAGTGGACTTTCGGGGATGTACGGTCTGGCCTAGTGAAGAAGAAGCTAGGTTTGCCCTTGCTGACATTTTGGCCATCTATGCCTGCCTGGTGAAGGTCGCTAATGCATTGCCTTCTGACGAATGGATCCAAGTGATCTACCTGAGCAGTGCACGGTATACCTTCGCGCCAACTCTCTGGGCGAAGGTCAAAAAAGGAGGCAGAGTTAGGGCTCGGCCCACTCGCTCAGGCCAAGATGTTTACCCCTGAAAAGACCATGGCTTCGCCTATTCTCCATGACCGTCAAATGAAATGCCGACGGGCTTTGACTATCAAACGTGGATCGGTGAAGTATCTGAAGGGGAGTTTCGCCTGGTCATTGTCTGTGCCTGAGGAGGATGGGGGCAACACTGCCCATCCCCTGCGAGAGGTTTCTTGGGTGCCTCTGATGGAGTTGCTGACCAACATCTACGAACTGAAGTTCATGACGCGACGACGACGTAATGGAGGTCTGGATTTCAACTGGTATGCGATCGTCGCAAACCACCATCATCACGCGGATCCGAATGACACTCCAACGGACTTACCGCCTGACTCGGCCCATCGTTTTCTATGAACTGACGATCAACCATCAGATGGGGAGTCTGAGTGGTCATCCACTCCTCGGAATGAGAAGACGGTGGCCGATGAACCGGAATCATTGGTGGAAGCACGAAAGGCTGCCCAGCGACGGGAAAAGGAGACGAAGCTACCGCCCTTGCCGCAGAAACTTCCATCTCTGACTCACTATCACGAAGGGACTGGTGATCCGAGGAAGAAGGAGAAGCCTCCGGTGACTTACTCTGGAGGTCACCGTTACGTGGAGGATCGTCCTACCTATCAGACGGCTGGGTCATCCCAGCCGGCGCAAACTGCGGTCACCATCAGTCCACGTCGCACCAGGTCCTCTGTTCGTCAGCAGGAAGCTGCGAACCTGGCAAAGGAGACCGAAGAACCAGAGGTCATTCAGGTATTCGACGAAGAATATTCTGTGGACGAAGAACAACCATCAGAAGAGGTCGGACGCCGTGAACCGACATCTACGGACGAAGATGCCCAACGTCAACAGGGGACTTTTCAACCGACTCTTCTGGAAGCCTGTGCACCCAGGCTGACAGTGGCCAACCCAGCCCTTCAATCAGGCTGGCATCCACCTATCACGAACGAACAGCGAGCTCGGCTAGCTTCGCTGGCATCAGGAATCAGGGTTCCTCGTACGTCCGGCTCGTCCGTGACGTCAACTGGGCTCAAGCCGTGGACGAGGTTCTGGCCCAGCATGGAGACATTCCTCATGCTTCGTCCCAGGAGGCCAGACGATTTCTGGTTTCTTGCGGCGAACGCCCTGGTGGTGTCACGGGCCCATCTGCCTACCTTCCTGAACTCTATCACTGGAAGTTGGAACAGCCCGTTATCATCAACCAGTTGGCCACGTCGACGGACCCGTCAACAGGGGTTCAGTCGTCGACCAACGTCTCCATCGCGAGGGTTCAGCCCTATATTCAAATCCTGATTCCTGAATCGATCTTGACTTTAAATGCCCTATTTCGAGACTCGCCTATTGGCGTTGATCAACCAAAACGTCACATCTATGTGGTGGGGCCCCCTGTGGACTCCGAAATGCCAGGGTACGATCCTGAAACCTTCTTCAGGATGGTGGATCAGGGTAACCCGGTATTCTGGGAGCTTTATCGGTGGGTTCCCACGGATGGCTCGGGCCCGGCTTTACGGTGGTGTGATCTGGTCATCCTGTATCGGAAACGGAACGGTGGTGCTATGGTCCTGGGATCCTACCGTTCATCAACACCTTGAACTCTCTGAGTGTCGGGGACACTAACTTTTCTCAGGTTATGGGCCCGATGTTCCTGGAAAAGGAGCAGAAGTCGGAGCTCATGCAGGTAATGCAGTTGGCGGAACTGCAGGTACTCAACCCGGTCGTGGTCATGCGGGAGCATGAGGGACTCTGTAAGCGGCCTGGCCATTTTGACATCGGACTAACGGCCGTGACCCAACAGGCTCTGGACCTGTCCGCTTTCGTGGTTCCTGAACCCCGCCCAACTGGTGATGTGGTGATGGGTCCGTCTGTCATCCGAACTTTGATGGGAACGGCGGTCCCGTCTGCACCTGCAGCACCTACGGCCCCCGCGACACGATTCGGCTCGAAACTTCGTCGTGTCGAGTCATCCCAGGGTGGGTCGACCGGCGTCATCGCGTTGGTTGAAGGGGAGGCAGCAAATCCGGTGGGACTGCCTCTCAATCAGATGTTTTCGGCGGTGTTTCTGGTTCGGGACGAGGTCGTGGCTTTCGTCCTTTCGGATCCGACTCGGATTCATCGGTGGCAAGCGCTATCACAACTCGATCAACACTCGATCGACTGATCGTCATCGTCGGCGTTCATCATCCCGTCGTCGGGATTCCCGTCCAAAGTCACGTGCGTCTCGTGACCGACGACCGGAATCTCGCGATGATCGCGGTCACCGTCCGTCAACGAGCCGTCACGAGCATCAGCCAGCCCGTGACCGATCACCATCGGCTCGTCGTCGTGATTCGGACCGTCATCGGCAACCATCACGGGATCGTCATTCAGAAGAGCGTCATCGCTCGACTGAACGTCGGCATGAATCTCGCGATCGTCGCGACGATCGTCGACCTCCAGCCTATCCGAAGACTCAACGTCATACGGAGTCTTGTCATGATCGTGACAAACGCCTTGCGGCTGACGCGTTGAGCCGATCACGACCGAAGTCGCCGGCTTATCGTGTGCCACGAGTGAAGACGATCAAGAAACCTGATGGTCGGAATTCTGCCATTCGGGAACTTCCGCTCGAATATCCATCCAACTATACGAAGGACAACATTCCGCCATTTCAGGTTTACTTAGTCAACGTCCTCTGTGACCAACTCAATCGGGACATTGCTCGTACGGTTTCTCGTGGAACTGAGAATCCGATCTATGACGAATTCAAGATCGAGCAACCCACACCGGCTGAAGTCGCGCAGATCAAAGTGGACCGTTGGCCCGACGATCCGATCATCTATTGTCGGGATAACAACCTGGAGTGGGTCCCTCATAACATCCCGGGCGACCCGTCTCAGAAGACACTCCATCGCTGGGTGGCTTTGTTTCGCGACGAGGTCCTAAAATGGATGCAGGCTAACGCCCACGACTCCCAACGGTTCCCACCTGACTTTATGGACCACATCTGGCAGAAGATGTGCGCCCGCGACAGCCATCTGACGAATCACATGTCGGCAAACCCGGAGTCTGAGCAGACTGGTGGTAAGATAGTCTGGCATTCGCGATGGGTTATCAAGGACTATCGTGATCGTCACGGGAAGCTTTTCAAGGGCTTTCCCGTCAACCGCGTGTCGTCGAATGCACGATGGGCCACTTGCCTGGCCATGGCAGCGTTGGTGCCCGAACTCTTCCGGTACCCGCACCTGATTAGACGGTACGAGTCACAACACTTCAACGTGACCCACATGCATGCTCGTCGTCTGCGGACCCGATGCATGACGATCCGAAAAGCGCCATGCTCGGATATCATCGTCCCAACGTTCAGGGCATCGCGAATGTCGACGAGGGCCATTTCCTGTGCTTCTATTTGGGGCCGGACTACGCCTTCTCATTCATGCACAGTCATCTGCCACATGTGTCGTTGCCGGTGGAACAGCTTGAGAATCAAGGGTTTCGGACCAAGGAACACCTGTACCAGGGACGCAAAGGCTGGTTCTGCCAGTCGGACGTTGTTATGGACCTGGTGAGGGAGCATCCCAATCAGGATGGCTTTGCTATCAAGCGTAGCAATGACCAAGCCATTGCTGCACTGCCTGCTTGTCGCATCGAGCGATGGCAGTCGGGTCCAGATCAGCTCACCCAGCGGCTGATCATTTTCCACACGTTCTATCAGTCCGTGGAAATGCAGGAATCTCTGGTCCAAACCATCGGAAGTTACTACGGGAAAGCTTCCGCGGACTCTTGGTGGGGTCTGGGTGTTCGGGTTCCCCGTGGTTGCAAACCTGACAATCTGACTTTTGACGGGAAGTACAATTTCCTGCTCAACACGACCAATTGGAACGGGCAAAACATCCAGGGGTCCCTCTATACCGAAGTGGGCCTCTGGTTCATGCAGGCGGGACCTGATGAGTTGTGGGAGGATAGGTTCAGCCGTGTCCCTCTGTCTGGCGCCCGTCTGGACGCCTACCTCGACGTCGTACGCAAGCGCATTGAGGCGGTGGCCGAGCGCTACAACCGTGGTCTTCCCGCTCCTCCATTCTTCCGTCAGCATGCACCGGTGGCCCTTCGCAATCAGAAAATTGATATGCCTCCGAACTGGACCGGTATCCATACTGCCGGTTGTTCGAAGCCAGGCCAGGAGAAGAATATCTTCCACCCGTGCTTTGCCCTGACCATTTGGAATCCCTTGGAACCACATCCAAGTGACCTCCACAGGTCCACAGAGCTGATCATGCGGGAATATTGAGTGCGTCGTCATCGAGCCTCATGTCCCATGATCCGTTCATTCCATCAGCTATGACTTTTGCAGTCTGGAAAGTCATCTTTCCTGGTTGTAAAATCCTCTGATTATGACTTTTCTGGCATCAGGTTGGACTTGATCCATGTCGCCCACCATGATGACGGTTCATCCGATGCTGGAACCTGGACTTGACTTCAATTCCATTGATCTTCGGATCCAGATCGCTATATAGTTCTGTGTTTTATCTAGTTTTTTTGTGATAGTGACACTTTTGTATTGCTTATGTTATTTTGAATTTTACTTTACGAATTTGGAATCTGGTTTCTTGTTGTGTTTTGTTTTCTTTGAATTGTATTGTATTTACTTAAGAGCCGAATCTCTGTGATGTGTAATGTGTATCTAAATTTTGTGTACGTACGTTTTCTAGTTTATTTAGTTTTTCTATGAACCTATAATCTTTGTGTTTAGTAGTTTTCGATCCTGTCTTCTGTTTTATTTTTGCGAACCTAGAATTTATCTTAGTATAGTCAGTTTTTGTGAACCTGTGTTTTTGTTATAACTATGCCGTATATTAATCTAAAATTTTTCGTATTTTTCTACTAGTATTTTATACGCCAATTTTCTTTGCTCGTATTATGTACAGTGCTTTATTTTTGTCGAGGAATCATTCCATATTGCCTTATTATTTCTGCCATATATATGCCATTTATTGTCGAAAAACCCAGTGACGTCATCGTCATATGAAAATACAATATTTGACCATTGGAGGGTGGGTTTTTGTTCCCATAGGATCTACCCCTAACGGTGTGTATTTTCATGGTTATTATTATTATTATGGTTATTATTATCATAGGCAGTTTGCCTTGTTGAGCGAAGGCCTGATAAAACCTAGCTCAGCATGGTTAAACATTTTAATTTAACTAATATTTTATTTGAAAGTTCATCTTCTTATCTTTGTTAACATTTATTAACACACTCGTTTGACTATACATTCCAAAGGAGGGTAACCCTCTTTCCCATGAGTTACTTTTGGAAAGTCATATGTATTTTCATATAAAGCTACTTAACAATCCCAGTTTAATACTACGGTTCTATTTTACTACGTGTATTTTTTGGCCAAATACTTATGCATAATTTTTGTCATTCCTTGTGCTTTAATTTTTTGACTGTTACTAGCGTCTCATCATGCCTAGTATATGCTTATTCACTTGTAATATGTCGTATTTAATCTCTTGTTTTTCTCTGTGTTTTTCTACACTTATGTAGTTAATTTTGACTAGTTTAGTTTAGTTTTGAGCTTATGACTTGCAGTCTACAGTTGGTATTGTTTAGTACTTGTAGCATCATTGCTCTGTACTGTATGTACTTGTTGAGAGTCCAGCTCACGTAACAGTTCGCCATTTGTGCAGTGATCCTCTCGGGAGTTCGGATAGCGAGCCCTTGGGAGATGTAACGGATCAAGGTGACACACGGTCAACCTTTCCCTTGCTGGCGGCTGTAGCTAGCATAGCTACCCGTCAGGCTTTCTATATCGTCATCACCTTGGGTTGGGAGAACTTTGCAAGTCACGTAGCTCCCCCAACGTGTATGTTTGGGATTGGGTGGGTTCCCCCCCCTCGTGACTTGGGAGCTACGTGATTGGGGGAAATTCTCACTAGGGGGCGCTCGTGGGAGGGTTCAGCACAACACTCGCTTCCCCCCTTCATTATTGTTATTTCAGTCATTGTAAGCGCTTGCTATTTCTACGCTATTCTCTCCCCCCCATTGCTGTATATTACTCCCATTAATTTCTCCCCTTGTAGCTCTTCCCCGGAGCTACTGGTGCGTTAGCTGACTCGTCACCGTAACTGTAAGTTGTTTGTTTGTTTGTTGGTTGTGTGAGGGTTCCACCCATTTAATTACTGTTATTATTCTATAACTTCAATAGCTTGTTGTTTCTATTTCTATTAAAGTGTATTTAGTTAGGTTTAGTCTTCACTGAGCTCCTGCTAGGTAGGTAGTTCTATTCTGAGTGAGTGAGAGTGCGAGTCATCTCGCCCTTAGGATCGGATCTGCCCCTGCGTATGTTGTCTGGCGAGGCTGTCCCGACCGTCTCTTGAAGTCGGTTCGTTATCCATCTGTGCCGTGGTCTCCGCGTCCGCTACGTCTGGGCGTGGTAACGGTGTTAGTACGTAGGAAAACTAGGAAAACCTACTAGCCCCGCTACATTAGGCTGCCAGGAGCTCAGGGATTTCTTGCCTGAACCCCTTCGTAAAATTTGTTTCAAACTTTTGTCAATTTTTGTTTTAGTTTCGTTGGGGTTTCCCCCCGTAGTTCTTCGAGTTCAGCGCACGAGTTTTTCCAATTTTCTTAGGTAGGTAAACCCCCCTAGGGTCAAAAATCTGAAAATTTTTTCCTAGGGTTTGTGTTGTTTGTATACGTGTATAAATTGTGTACCTGTCTCTCCTCAACTTAGGCTCTAATACAGCACTTATTTTTGGGGTGAGCTAATTTTAGGGCTATTTTTGGGATTTGAGCTAGGAATTTTTTCCAAAGTTCGTACCTAATAAACAAATAATTTTAGTGTGATAATTTTATTTGTGTTTGTGATTTGTGCTTGTCTAATCGCATTCATTTTAGGTTAATTTTGGTGTCATTTCTGTCATTGTGAGCGCTTGCTATTTCTACGCTATTCTCTCCCCCCATTGCTGTATATTACTCCCATTAATTTCTCCCCTTGTAGCTCTTCCCCGGAGCTACTGGTGCGTTAGCTGACTCGTCACCGTAACTGTAAGTTGTTTGTTTGTTTGTTGTTTGTGTGAGGGTTCCACCCATTTAATTACTGTTATTATTCTATAACTTCAATAACTTGTTGTTTGTATTTATATTAAAGTGTATTTAGTTAGGTTTAGTCTTCACTGAGCTCCTGCTAGGTAGGTAGTTCTATTCTGAGTGAGTGAGAGTGCGAGTCATCTCGCCCTTAGGATCGGATCTGCCCCTGCGTATATTGTCTGGCGAGGCTGTCCCGACCGTCTCTTGAAGTCGGTTCGTTATCCATCTGTGCCATGGTCTCCGCGTCCGCTACGTCTGGGCGTGGTAACGGTGTTAGTACGTAGGAAAACCTACTAGCCCCGCTATATTAGGCTGCCAGGAGCTCAGGGATTTCTTGCCTGAACCCCTTCGTAAAATTTGTTTCAAATTTTTGTCAATTTTTGTTTTAGTTTCGTTGGGGTTTCCCCCGTAGTTCTTCGAGTTCAGCGCACGAGTTTTTCCAATTTTCTTAGGTAGGTAAACCCCCCTAGGGTCAAAAATCTGAAAATTTTTTCCTAGGGTTTGTGTTGTTTGTATACGTGTATAAATTGTGTACCTGTCTCTCCTCAACTTAGGCTCTAATACAGCACTTATTTTTGGGGTGAGCTAATTTTAGGGCTATTTTTGGGATTTGAGCTAGGAATTTTTTCCAAAGTTCGTACCTAATAAACAAATAATTTTAGTGTGATAATTTTATTTGTGTTTGTGATTTGTGCTTGTCTAATCGCATTCATTTTAGGTTAATTTTGGTGTCATTTCTGTCATTGTGAGCGCTTGCTATTTCTACGCTATTCTCTCCCCCATTGCTGTATATTACTCCCATTAATTTCTCCCCTTGTAGCTCTTCCCCGGAGCTACTGGTGCGTTAGCTGACTCGTCACCGTAACTGTAAGTTGTTTGTTTGTTTGTTGGTTGTGTGAGGGTTCCACCCATTTAATTACTGTTATTATTCTATAACTTCAATAGCTTGTTGTTTCTATTTCTATTAAAGTGTATTTAGTTAGGTTTAGTCTTCACTGAGCTCCTGCTAGGTAGGTAGTTCTATTCTGAGTGAGTGAGAGTGCGAGTCATCTCGCCCTTAGGATCGGATCTGCCCCTGCGTATGTTGTCTGGCGAGGCTGTCCCGACCGTCTCTTGAAGTCGGTTCGTTATCCATCTGTGCCGTGGTCTCCGCGTCCGCTACGTCTGGGCGTGGTAACGGTGTTAGTACGTAGGAAAACTAGGAAAACCTACTAGCCCCGCTACATTAGGCTGCCAGGAGCTCAGGGATTTCTTGCCTGAACCCCTTCGTAAAATTTGTTTCAAACTTTTGTCAATTTTTGTTTTAGTTTCGTTGGGGTTTCCCCCCGTAGTTCTTCGAGTTCAGCGCACGAGTTTTTCCAATTTTCTTAGGTAGGTAAACCCCCCTAGGGTCAAAAATCTGAAAATTTTTTCCTAGGGTTTGTGTTGTTTGTATACGTGTATAAATTGTGTACCTGTCTCTCCTCAACTTAGGCTCTAATACAGCACTTATTTTTGGGGTGAGCTAATTTTAGGGCTATTTTTGGGATTTGAGCTAGGAATTTTTTCCAAAGTTCGTACCTAATAAACAAATAATTTTAGTGTGATAATTTTATTTGTGTTTGTGATTTGTGCTTGTCTAATCGCATTCATTTTAGGTTAATTTTGGTAATTGTTTCTTTTTCAGGCCAAAAATAGCAGTCATCTGCTACAATTGACACCAATTTATTGTATTTTCTACAATTGTTTATATACGTATACATTTGTATTTTTGGGGGGAGGGTACCTAGAAATATTTTCGAGTTGTACTTAATTGTCTTTTTCAAAAAGAACGTTTAGAGTAAGAAGAGAGTACAACTCAATATGGATCAAAAGCGCACAAGCCTACGCTTGAAAGAACGGGAACTACGTCACCAACCATATTCGGTGACTGGACATCGTGGAGACTCCCATTTGGACTGCATGGGATGTCTGCCTTCCACGTCGAGGACGAATCTTGGGTCGTTCAACGATGTTTTAGATCAATTTCAGTCAAATCGGAGAAATTTTTTTGGATTGTTCGTTCGCATTTTGGATGTTGAAAAATCGAAAAAAATTGAATTTCTCAGATTTAGCTGAAATTGATCTAAAACACTGGCTATGGTACCTAGTTTATGTGCTGAAAATATTAGCTCAATATCTTTTCCCATTAGTCAGCTATGTTATGCGGCTTTCAGCTATATATATGCGGCTTTCAGAATTTAAATTTCTTCTCCTTCTTCTTCTTCTTCCTTTAGTTCTATTCCGGCTGATTTTCAATCCATTCTTTAATCCATTTGAAATGGTAAAGTTGCGTTAGGGCGCCTTTGACCTTCGGTCATTTCAATTTTGTTGCGTTAGCGCTGCTGTTGCGTTAGGGCGCCCTTCTGTTGCGTTAGGGCGCTCTTCTGTTGCGTTAGATCGCTCTTCTGTTGCGTTAGGGCTACCCAGTGTTGCGTTAGGGCGCCCTTATGTTAACAGTGCACAATACACTGTTATAAATTTTGTATTACTCATAGTACCTGATGAATGAATCAAGGACTATTGAAATTACAGAACAAACATACCTTATACATACGTAGATTGTACAAAGTACATAAATGCCACCTTGGTTCCTATTCCATTGTTTTTGTCTTGAAAACTTCCATTTGCAGTATTCAATATATTCAATACAATTAGTTTTTAGAATAAGTAGAATATTAGAAAAAGGTAGTTTTTAACCATTTTGTTCTTCAAGAATTTATTAAGAGCAAACAATTTGAGAATGTTAGAGGAATTAGGATTTTTTATTAAGTTTTAGAATTATTTCGTATAATTCTATAATCCAAACTTTGACATTTTCAACCTCAAAAATATATTGATGCAAGTTCATTTTAGTTTAGAATTGCCGTAAAAAATTGAGCGTTCTGCTTGCTATACATGCAACTAGTGCAGGAAACTATATACTAATAGTTTTCTAGCTTCTCTAGTATCGCAAATGCTAACAGTAAAGGAAACGCCTGTAATTTCCAATATTTGAATCACATGTGGAAAATTTATGTCGCACTTTGTTAAAATACAAAAAGCTCTGATGGTGAAAATATTCTGAAAAATAAACATATACACAAAATAGAAGGGCCAGCTTCAAGTTATTGTCTGAACTATTTAACTAACTTAACTTTGTACTCGGGCGCCCTAACGCAACACAAGGGCGCCCTAACACAACACAATAGCGCCCTAACGCAACACTTCTTCTCTTTAACTTCGCTCAACTTAACTCTTTACAGAGGGGCGCCCTAACGCTACACCTTCCAAAACTGACCAGTTAACAGCTGTCACTTTAAGGTGGTGATTCCTTTTGGGTACATATTGTTATTTGGCGGCGTAAATCAAGATGAAATTTGACGAAACTTTCCGAAATAAGTTCTTTTAGCGTTCTAACACCCTCCGCGCAATCCCGATTCAAAAATTAGAGATATCCGGTCAGAGTGGTTTTTCCTAATTTCTGAACGTTTGGCAGCTGCTATACAGTTGTGGCTATATTCATTCGAAAGATCTCATTGAGCTTCACACTTTTGCTTTTTAAAGCAAGTTTCTAGCTTTTCTCTACCGTGAGATATAGCCGGTTTTTCTTCTTTTGGCGTCGAAAACTTGTCATTTTTGCAGAAATCAAATAATCCAACATTTCTTGAACTACGCAAGGCGTAAAATCAAACTAAGGCCGTCGATCTGAAGGTCTCACAGGGACAAATTATCCGACGCGTGATCGTCTTCCAACTGCCATCCTGTAGGCTGCTATCATGAAAAATGTAGTTTTTGCAAAAACACGACCAATTTTTTTCCAAAGATTGTGGAGCATTGACCATGCAAGCTGGAGGGCTGGTACTGAACAAATGTGTTCTGCACAAATATACCCAGGGACGATTTTTTAGTTGCCCCGATTGTTGCTTTCTAGCTAAAGTAATCGCTTGACAAATTTGGAAAAAGTAGGCAAAATACAGGTAACGCACACATTTCAGCTTATTTCTCTATAACGAAGAGCGCTTTCACAATAAATAAAAATCGTCCCCAGCTATTTGATGGAGGTATCGAATGATATAACCGATGTCTCGCGAAAAAATTTGCTTGAGTCTGCAAAAATTCTGGAAAATTATACTTCTTTTAAAATGTGTTAAAAATATTTTAGAAAAGCAACATTAGTTTCGTGGCATGCATTAAAAAGAGGAAATGTCAAGCTACATTTTGATATAAAAATGGCTTTTTAACTCCAAGTAATGAATGAGTAATAATGGTGCAAACTTTATGTGACCAAAGGGAATCACCACCTTAAAGGGCGTCCTAACGCAACAGTAGCCCTAACGCAACATAATCTTTGAAATAGGGTCTGCCATATCTCATGAAAATGTCATAGCCGCATAGGAATTTCCAGTCTATATCAGGATAATAATAGTTTTTGAAGTATTAAGGAAAGAAATATTTTAGTGGAGAAAGCATCTCCTACTTTCTCATTTTCCGTTCTGAACAGAAAGTTTTCTTTCGTTCGCGATTCTTGCTATGTTTCTTTCTTATTTGATTGTAAGCCTGCTAGATGCTGCCAGCCAACTTGAATTAGCACATGGCTCAAACTTTAACGTTTCGAACTCCAATAATTCTTCGAACCTCACAACTACAATGCAGTCCAATCGGAATAATTCGTCCCGTGTTACAACTGCATTGCAATCGAATTCTAATAATTCCGCTAATTCCACAACTACACTGCAACAACCTCCTACCCAAAATACGACGATCAGTACAGTCTCAACTACAGTGAAAGCAATATCTGGCGTATCCCTAAATCAAACTCTAAATGCTTCCACCCTCGTATCGACTACTGGGTCGATCCAGTCCAATATTTCGACTGGATTCCCGATAGAATCGATCATGAAAAAATGTTTGCTACAGACGGGTCGGGCCTATTACTGCCCACTCGGCTCTACCTGTTGTGAAATCCCGGAACCTAAATTCCTAAATCTGATGTTTAATGTTCTGACACACATGTTCAGCAATGAAACTCTGGGCGTCTGCTGTCTCAGAAATTATCATTGCTGCGGTCAAATTCATGGCTATAGTGCGGGGTGTTGTCCCAAGGGAACGCAGGTCTGCTATCTGGAAAAGGTTAAATTTTTGCAGCAAACGGTGCCTTCTATCGCTGGAATGTGCCTCAAATAACTTATGTAACTCCTTGCACTTGGATTAGAGTGCAGTCACTTTTAGGGCTTTTTCGCGAAAGAGTTGCTAAAACTCACTTCTTTAACTGGTTTAACTCTGCTCAAGCTTGACTCTACCTCTGATAAATCGTTCGCGAAAAGGCCCCTACATTCTTGTAAATTTGAGGTTTGATAAAATTACTGGAAGTTAACAGTTTATATTTGTGAATCTTGTAATCTTTGCGGGGTTTATCAGTAAATTCTGGAAGTTAGCCCGAAAGCTCCTGATTTTTGAAGTCAGATGTGATATTGCGCAATTGGTTGCAACTTGGTGCAAACCGATTCCTGAATTGCATAAGTGAAGCTGAATCATCTCGAGCTGTTTGTGCAGCCAGCAATAAGGTTGATAAGAGCGAACCATTAAATTACTAATTTTAATTAATTAAACATTAAATAGATATAGCTGAAAGATAAACGTGTACTTATTCTTGTCGTATTAAAAGTGAAATTGAAACATTAAAAATTAAAAAATCACCGGATAGGAAACAAATTTACAATTGTAAATCTTGTGAGTATTTAATGTCATCTGTAATCTTTTACTACATGACGTTTAAATGCATGTAGTAAATTATCAATTGTCTCTTCGCAGTCTTCGCAGTTTCTTTAACCCGCACAATATTGATAAGAGCCTAAATTTTGCTGATAAAATTAGTATTATAAAGCCATATTTGCTTGATTGCTAACCGTTTTCAATACAGTCTGAAAGGGTAGCTTGCACTTTCAGTATGCGTCTTCAATTAGGTTATATTCCTTTGGTTTTGGTAGCTCTGTTAGCAAATGTCCAGAGTTACAACATTTTACTGGGTTCTCCAGGCATGAGCTCAAGCCATTATGTAGTCCAGTACAAATTGGCAAATTTATTGGCCGAACAGAAGCATTCTGTTACAATCCTAAATCCAATCATTATGCCGAACGCCAAAAAGCCTAAATTGGATCCCAGGGTTAGAGAACTGGTTGTCCATACAACGGATGAGAAATCTTATGCCGATTTTCAACAAACATTTTCTACCTCAATTTGGAATGACAAGGAAATGAAAACGCTAATGTTGCGCCAGCTTGGTGACATGGTGAAACTGTTTACGGAAGCATGCAATGCTACAGTAAATAACGATAGGATAATGTCAACCTTGAAGGAAAGTAAATTTGATGTCGCGGTGCTGCATGTCATGGACATTTGTGCCTTTGGAATTGTGGAATTGCTGAAAATTCCAGGGAAAATTTGGGTTTCACCCTCTTTCCATTTCGATACCATGGCTTGGTACTCCAATACTCCGATGCCGTTGTCCTACGTTCCCAGCGGGCTAACGGTGACAACGGATCAAATGACCTTATTTGAGCGAATGAAAAATGTCGCAACAAGCACCATTTTTCACCTCGTATACTCCCTTCTGTTTTTACCTCCAATTGATAAAATTTATCAGAAGAAATTTGGTCCCGACTTCCCTCGAATGGCGGATTTGTTCAGGACTACTGATTTACAGTTTATTAATGCAGATCCTTTTTTGGACTATACCAGGCCACTTATGCCAAATATCATCTACATTGGTGGTATCGCAATGTCGGCCAGCAAGCCATTAGACGCAGTGAGAAAATTGGATTTAATATCTTGTATAATTAAGTTACAATTTAGTGTTTATAACTAATTAATTATTCCTGCTCTCTGCTTCAGTAGACATTTTTAAGTAATACTAGTTAAATCCGTATTAGAATCCAACGCTAAGTGACTTTGGGGATTGTCTCGACTGTGTCAGGTGACGCTGCCATCTTTTGGCTGCCTTTCGGGAAAAGCTACTTGAATGCGCGATACAGAATTTTAATAGCCTTCCTCTTAAAGATGTACGAAACTAAGCTAGACTATCCATTAGTGATGTGCGCCGGAGCTCCGAAAATCGGTGTTCCGGAGCAACTTGTCTGCTCCGGAGTCCTGGAGCTCCAGAGCTCCGGTTTACCGGAGCAAGAGTTTAATAGAAAATTTTAGTTTTGGCAATTTTTCTCCTCATCAAACAAATGTTCCATTTTTTCAGAAACATTATCATTCTATTTACTGTTACTGAATGTGTTTACAAACTTCTATCACTCATTAAAGGAAGGTTTAGTGCTTTATCTCTACTCAAAATTGCTATTTTTGATTGCAACTGGCTTATTTCTTTCATTATCTTCGGAGCTCCGCGAAGCTCCAGATCTTCGGAGTCCCGGAGCTCCAGACAGAGAGCCAGCACCGACCCGATCCAGATCTAGATCTAATCTAGATTCGATCCAACTAAGGGTTTTGCTCCGCGCGCTAATATCTGTCATGTTGACTTTTGCTGCTTTCTTGGAAATTCCTAGAACTTTCAAATGAAATTTTTGAAAAGCGCCACCGGAGAAGCTTACCCAAAGATGACCTTGCTCACGCAGCAACGCGACGCAAGCAGCTGAACACAACGCGAGTCTACGTGCTTGCGGGACTGTAGAACTTCAAATTCTTCTCTACACAATCTTTTGCAATTCTAGCAATTCTACTCATCGACCATCAATTTTAGCAATTTCACTAACTTTTCAACTGAGAGTATTCAGAGCTACTGATCAGCCATCAGTCACTAGAAAATTCTTAACAGTTCATTTTGCAGCTATAAAATGGTTTTGGGAGGGATGATGTTTGATTCGATATGTAATAGATTTGTATATGCAATTATTATTTTGTATATTTACTATTTTATAATTTTTAGGAATGGCTTAAAATAGTGGAAAGTGAGAGAGCCAGAGCTCATGGTGTTGTTTTGTTCTCATTTGGAAGCGTAGCCAATACCACCTCTATGCCTCAAGACATGAGGGTTAGTGCTTCAGCCGAATTTTGGTTTCGAATCGTAAATTTCAAATTTTATGGCCTTTTTGATTACTAATGTTTACTTCACATGTAATTTAAGATTCGACATCAAATATTATATCACACATTTATAAAGCGTACACACTCTACATATTTACCTCTACATTGAAGTTAAGAATTTCAGACCATTAAAGTTATTTTGTTTAGATGGACTATCTGAATTCTCTGAAGGATTTGAAGCAGGAAATAATCTGGAAATTTGACGGCGACTTTCCAGAACTGAACAAATTCAATAATATTCATAAGGTTGCCTGGGCACCACAAATTGATATATTAGGTATGCACTTTTTATGACTCATAGAACTAACATAACTTACATTTTGTTTTTTTAATCTTGACATGTTGTGGTTGAGATACGGCTGCTTTCAGCACATCGACAGGAGCGAAGAAGCAATTTACAATTCGCACAATTTTACATATAGTTAACTACAACAAACATACATAAAGCAATTACATTCATTATATAAGGCAGACGTTGGTGTTGTTTTAACATTCCAGCTCATAGAAATGTGAAACTGTTCATAACCCATGGCGGATTCAACAGCATTTCTGAGTCGGCCTACGCCGGAGTACCGATGCTGGTCATCCCACTGTTCGCGGATCAGTATGGAAACGGGCTCCGAGTGGAGAAGGCAGTAATCGGAATGATGCTGTGGCCTGACGATAGAACCTCGGAAACGATTTCCCAAAAGATTAAAACTATGCTGTCAAATGATACGTAAGTCACGACAACGAGTACGTTACGTTTGTAAGGGAAGCAGGCATAGGAAAGATTGATAAGCCTGTAACGGGAGTTCAGCCGATGGCCCTGTGGTGTAGTTGGTTAGCATGTCAGCTCCGGAGTCAGAAGGGCCGTGGTTCGAAACCCGGCAGGGCCAATTCTTAACTTTCAATTGTGAGTGAAAAGCTGAGCCTCCCTCTTTTCTTCTCCCTGCTAGGTCCTGGTTTCGTGGATTCGAGGGTGCCTGACGCCTCCCGTCCTCGGTTTCTTCTTGGTCCACCAGCCCTTGTAGAAGCGCTGCACGCTGAGGCAGTGAAAATGAAGCCGAAACTGAAAGCGAGGTGTGTGTCGGTCGTTGGCAGGGCTATATGCGTACATATCCAACGTGTAAATACTGTTTGGTAATAAATACAAACATAAGCTTCGTTCAATTGAACCTGGGTGGCTGAATTGGTATAGCGATGGCCTAGATCGCCAAAGGCTGTGGGTTCAACCGCCACCTCAAGCCTGAATGTTTCGGGCCAGAGCTGCTGACATCATTCTTTCGTTCAGTATTTTGTATATTCCTGATTACTCTAGCCAACCCAGCTATCCATCCTTTACTGTTCGGTAAATGGGTAGCACTACGGTGGGAAGGTAACAGGAGTCTGTGTAGAAGGGCCGGCCCCCTTCCACGGATGCAGTCATCATTTGAGGTGACACTCCTGGCACTACGGCTGTGAATCCGGGGATGAGTACCGGCACCCCATGTCCTGTGGCAGGGCGGAGATATCTCCTGGGCTAAACCGTTACCTTTACCTGATGTACAGATTTCAATTTCAGTCAGTGAAACAGAAACTTAAAGCGACACTACATTGAGAAGACTGACACAAAAACTGAAACTGAAACTGAAGATCTGAAAATGAAAATCTGAAAATCTGAAAACCCTCAAACTGAAAATTAAACTGAAACTATTTTGGACCACCGACTGAAGCTGAAACTGGTTTTTGTAAAACCCTGAAGCTTGAGCTGAAGTTTCCAGTAGGGTTGTTCCGATAAGAAATTGACCCGGTCGAGCCCGGGCCCTGGCCTGTCCCGACCCGGAGACCAATGCCCGCTACTAGGCCCGGAGCCCAATCAAATCCCGGACCAGACCCGGTCCAAAGCCTGGGCCCGCTCCTTGGCCCGGCTTTAAGGTGGTGATTCCTTTTGGAGACATCAACTTTGAACCACTATTATTCATTCATTATTTGGAGTTAAGAAGTCATCTTTATATCAAAATGTAGCTTAACATTTTCTCTTTTTAATGAGTACAATGAATCTAAGTTTGGCTTTCCAAAATGTTTTTCCTGTATTTTAGAAGAAGTATAATTTTTCAGATTTTTTGCAGGCTGAAGTAAATTTTTTCGCAGGACATCGGTTAGAGCATTCGATTCCTCTATCAAATAGCTGGGGACCCTTTTTTAGTTATTGTGATATCGCTCTTCGTTATGGAGAAATAAACTAAAATGTCTGCGCAACCTGGATTTTGCCTACTTTTCACTACTTTGGCAAGCCACCACTTCAGTTAGAAAGCAGCTATCGGGGCAACTAAAAAAGGGTCCCGGGGTATTTTTGTGTAGAACACATCTGCTAAGTGGCAACTCTCTAGCTTGCATACTAAATTCTGCACAATCGCTGGAAAAAATTTGGTCGTGTTTTTGCAAAAACTACATTTTTTGTGATAGCAGCCTAAGGGATAGCAATTGTACGATGGTCATGCCTCCGATAATTGGCCTCTGTGAGACCTTTAAATCGACACCCTTAGTTAAATTTTACGGCTTTCGTAGCTCAAGAAGTAGTGGATGATTTGATTTCTGCAGAAAGGACAAGTTTTTGACGCCAAAATAAGAAAATTGGCTATATCTCACGATAGGGAAAAGCTAGAAAGTTGCTTCCAAAAGCAAAATTGTAGAGTTTAACGAGTTCTTTCGAATGGATATACTCATAGCCATGCAGCTGCTGCCAAAATTTCAGAAATTGGCAAAAACCGCCCTGAACGCAAATGTTGAATTTTTGAAGCGCGATTGCGCAGAGTGTGTTAGAACGCTAAAACAACTTATTTCGGAAAGTTTCGTTGAATTTCATCTTGGTTTACGCCGTCAATCAACAATATGTGCCCAAAAGGAATCACCACCTTAAATGGTCAGGTGATAGGCCCCGACTCCCAAGACTGGGCCGCAACAAGTCCCAAACTGGCAAACTCAGCCCGGCAGCCCGGTAGGCCCGGTGGGCCCGGAAGCCCGGCAGGCCTGGTGGGCCCAGTCTCTAAAACCGAACCCGGTAGCGGACCTGACCGGTGGGCCCAACATAACATTTTCCGGACCCGCTACACGGCCCGGGGACAACCCTAGTTTCCAGAGTCCTGCATTTAATGTAACGTAGGAAATGAAGCTTATTAAGCCTTCCCAAGCAAAAAATTAACAGAATCGCAGCTTTATACCTTTCATTCTTCAGGTTTTAAAAAAGACTGAAACTGTTTTCAAAATTGTGTTTTCTAGGTACCTGTCCACTGCCAGACGTCTTTCCAGGATGATGAAACAAAGACCGTTCGATCCAGCAGATCAAGCAGTCAAATGGGTCGAATTTCTAGCCGAATTCGGACCTTTGAAACAGCTGGCTCCGGCAGCGAATGAACTTAATCTATTCCAGTACCTGTTACTGGACGTGATTCTCTGTTACATAGTCATTATAGTAACTGTAGTTACAATATTCTACAAGGTTATCAAATGCTGTCTAGGACTCTGCTGTAAGCGCAAAGTCCAACGGCAAAAACTAGATTAGACTTAATTAATGTCGTGGCAATTGTTATTGTTGTGTTAAAGTTGTTGTTTAAAACAATAAAGATTTTATAAATGTCCTGTTTGCTAAAGCGACCAGCTGTAGTTTAAAACTAAAAGCTTTCATGAAAGCCTATTTAGAAACACATTTCTACTTTTTTTCAAACGGTAAGGCTGGGTTTTTCTTTATTACCCCATCACTGGCAAATCCAGGATTTCGTGACAGGAATGGGCCTCAGTAAAAATGTTTCTATTCTGAAGTTGAGGAAATTTTATATTTTTGCAATAGCCTACAATCGTTCTTCGGATACATTGTAAGATTTTCCTTTCTACGTTCAAGAAATATGCATTAAAGGTAAATCTTCGCGCCATCGCGCTCACCGGATAACTGTATATACTTGATACCATGAAGTTACAAATCATAGAAAATGAAAGTTATCTAATCGAGGTAATATATTAGAAAGTTCTTGATGAGCTGATAAAACGATCTAATAGGGATAAACCACAAAGATATACCAAAATTGAGTACTTACCCCCCCCCCCGATACGTTGACGTTGCAAAACTAGCAAAAACGAAGTTGGCAGGTCTGGCTCGTACTGGTATCCTTCGAAAGCTTTTCCCGAAATTACAACAAGTTGTAATGGGACCAATGCTTGAAAATGTACCTAAGTTGCGCGCAATATGCATAACTCCACAGGAAGTGTGTTGTTGAAAGACTTTCCTCGAGTGCCTACTGAAGTTGTCGGGCTATTCGACCGAAGAAATTTTGATTATTGATTAGAGCAAGGGGTTTGCCAACCGTCACTGGAGAGATTGAATTCTGACCGTAAGAGTAAAAAGCAGGATTTTTGTCCGGATGTCGGAATTGTGTGGGCATCCTTTGCGAGTCTTCACCATACTAGTCCCTTCCACAGAGCGCATCAAATGGTTTCATTCCCGAAATTTTATCATTCCTATCATTTTCGACAGCTTGTAGGATACAATGTAGCTCAAGCAATAATGTCATTGGGTTCATTGTAGGTCCAATGACCTGGCATTAGCAACCGAGCTAGCAATCTTCGACCGTAAGGACGCTTTCAGATCTCACCAGGGCTGTTACTCCACTTTCAGTTCCCGTTCCTTGAGGATAACATTCGGAGGCTCTTACAGCTCGTTAATATATTGCTGGCCCTATTCGGATGACTTCAGCTGGCACTCAAAGCAAACACTTGCGTACTCGTCAGCAGTCAGTAACAGCTTCGTAAAATGTTGCAAGAAAGGCACCAGTTCATCATAAAAATCCGTCGGCTGACCGTCTAGATTCTATTTGATAGGGTCACTCAGCAAAAAACCACAGGGCCCAACGTGTAAGTTTATTGGCATTGCTGTTTAGGTGTTTTTGAACATATTGAGCAAGACGCTCGTTCAGCCGTTGAACTTATTGTTAATTCTAAACCAAATCATATAGTCCTTAATCAAACTCTGCTGTGTGTTGGACAGTATTGCCATTGGAGCAGGCTGAGAAAGCACAGCTAATGGAATCACAAATGACTAAGGAACTTCGTCCAAATGTGAACCGTATATTACACGTTGTTTGTTTGTTAGAAACATACCGCACGTACGGTTTGAAAGTAAATCTACGCTTTCTAATAAGTTCGTTTTTCTGTACTCGTATTTTAAATGTTACTGCTTTTACATGTATGTGCAGTTATGCAGGTGGCTGTCAAATTGAGAAAAGACTAGCTTAAACTTCAATTGTGAAAAGGAAAAAATTGCATACAACCTACGGTAGTAATATACGATTTATTCTACGCTTTCAAAAGCGTACTTTGCTATGAATATACTGTAAAGTTGGAAGGGTAAGGGCAACCAAACTTTACGGGTGGAAACTGTGCGCGTATGGAAACGACGAACCTGGAGGAGACTTTTGTTCCAGTCGACCTGGGCAGGATCTCGCCAAGAATTAAATAAGCCTAACGAATTACTAAAGGAGCTAACTAAAGGGACGAAGGACTGCCTTACTACTGGACTACTAAAGAAACTTTGATTAAGTTAAATACACACTCAGTAAATTATTAGCCTACCTAGACTTGGAAAATAACTCAGAGTCCTACCTACCAACTATGCAATTCTAACAGAAGCCTAACTAAAACACCCTATTGGCTCAGCTACTGAGACCACATTTAATTATATTTAAACAGGGGAGAGACTCCCGAAAAGTACATAAGTATCAAGAATTTTTAGCAGTAGAATATTCATCGACAAAGCTTACAAAACAGAAGAATTTCAAACAAACGTACACTCTAGGAATAGTTACACAAAAGCATGGCATGAATAAAGCAGTCTACATAAACGAATTAATCAATTGTTTGCACCCTTCAACAAAACTAATATCTCACAAATACTTCCCTAAGCCGTCGCGGCTAACTAATCTATTTGGTTTGGCATCTTAAAACCCCTTTCTAAAATAAACAGCCAAATTAGTTACCGATTAAAAAGGTGAATTACACACAAAAGAGTACCACTAGTAATTTTAGATTGACCCACTAAATAATTTTGATTCAACTCACAAGGTCGCCTTGGAGTCTATGTATTAAAAGAAACACACGCCAACTTACACTTACACAGCAACTGAAGTCCAGTGAGCAAAGGGCAACACAATAAAATAGGCGCGTAAAGGAAACACTAACCACACACTAGCACACGAAAGAGACAAAAGCTAAAAACTGACTGGTTTTTAAAGTGAAGGCTGAGAGAGATGCCTAGTGAATTTTGATTGGCTGGATTTGAGACCCCCTTTGCAAACTGGATGCTCAGCGAGCATCCAGAGAAACTTCAAAGGACAAACAGCGCCACCTAGCAGCTAAGTGGGCTGACTAAACCACCACATATTTTAACATAGAAAATAGTCAAATTCACACCAATTTCAACACAAATCTACACTATTTCACAAAACCACATTTCACACTAAAATTATCACTCTTACTAAAATCTCACATTCAAATAAACTCACTAAAACATACACACATTACATCTCCCCAGGGCTTACCGCCCGAGCTCCTGCGAGGGACAACATAAACCGAAAAGAAGAAAGAAATTTACCCAACAGTGAAAATTTTTGACTGAATTTTGGTAAATGGGTCTCAGTACATAAGTAAGTCAAAATACAAGAGAGAAATACGAAAATACGAAACTATAGTAAACTTGACTAAGTAATAAACATAATAAAAATGACATGGCGTCAAAAGACTAGTGAAGACCAGCCATAAAAACACGCATGGAGAACTGCCATATTAATGCCACGGGAAGGTGCGTGAATGGGCGACCCATGATCCTCCAGCCGCAGCGGCGGGGATCTCGTACCTGTATTACCAGAAAACCAAATAAACAAAATAAGGACCGAAATGTCAGCTTCGTCTGGGTCTGTTCAAACTAGGGTACGGAGGTAGCCTCCCGCTAAACTTAGAGTGCGCCATCTTCGGCTGGGTGGGTGGGGGCCTAGCCTCGCATCGCCAACTCAGTTCCCTACGGATCTCCTGCAAAATTAGCAAGACGAAAGATAATTAATAAAATAATTTAGAGGAATAGGTAATGAATTGAATTTAATCCCAGTGTTTCGCGTGTAAGTAGGAGTAAGTTTGTGGAATCTTTAAGTAAAATATAAGTATTAAATTAAATTAAAGGAGTTACAAAGTAACCCCAAACATGCTTAAGCATGTATAAAAAGGACCAAAAGGGTACGGAGAGTCCCCAAGTACCCTCGTGGTACTTATAAAAATAAAGTAAATTAAATTAGGAGGGGGTTAAAATGGAGTCTTAGAGTTACTAAAAACACGAAACACCGGTTAAAATATGAATAGAAAGTCCCTTAAAAGAAGAATTTTGGAGAAGATCCTCCCAACCGCGCATGCAGGCCTTAAAACAGAATGGGGGCATATAATTCGGGAACTACTTTGGCGCTCTGGGGTGGGAAACAAAACTGACATTTAACCAATAAAATTTTTACAGAAATCAAAGAACAGGTACAAATATGAACAGGAACCGTTGGGACAACTAAAAGACATAGGTATATATTTAGAATAATTTTGATAAAAATGTGGCGGCAGTAAAGGGTACAAATAGGGACATGGCTGGTACGTCACACATCTTCTGACGTTGCGTCAGGTTACAAAATACTCGTTAAAAGACAGAAAACCCGCAATCAAAACCCGTTAATAAAAATATGGAAATGGAAACCTGCAAGAAAAGAATAAACCCGGTTTTAGTAACACTTTTGAACATAACTTTGGTTACGTGATTAAAGCAGACAAAATACGAATATGACATGTAAAACTGTACAACGAATCACATATAAAGGCAATATTATGCATAGAACACAGGCAAAATCACTACAAAATACAGCAAATTTTGGTTAATTTATAAAATAAAACTCCAGGAAAATGGTAAAATGTTAAGTAAATGGTTAAAATTTCTAATGTTTTAAATAGGAAAAACTCAAGAAAAATGGTAAAATGTAAGTAGATAAATAAAGAAACTCTAAAATTTAGAATAGCTCGGAAAAAGGTTAGGTTTTTAAATGTTAGGAATACCACAAAAATACGACACAAAAATTAAAAAGGCAAACATCTGTATTTAAAGCAAAAATAAACTAGTTCAAAGTCACCAAATGGGAATCGTCTTCATCGGGAAGTAGAGCGTCTATATCGCTGGAATGGCACGGATCGGGAAATGAGGCATAAATTGAGCAAATCGTCTTCATCGGGTAATCACAATCGGGAATCAGAATTCTGGAAAAAGTCATCGTAGGGTCGTCTTCATAATTGAGCAATCAAATCAGGGATATTAGTCCAAAATAGAGGTAGTCAGGAATTGAGGTTCAGGGCAGAAAATTGGCAATGATGGTAAATGAAATGGCATAGCATATGATAGTAAATAACACCGCCGCTGGAAGGATGGATTGATAACGTGATATGATATGATATGATATGAGACCTCCGCCGTTGGTATGATACATCCGCCGTCACAATGATACGTCCGCCGTCACAATGATACCTCCGCCGCTGATATGATACATCCGCCGCTGATATGATACATCCGCCGTCACAATGATACCTCCGCCGATAGTGATAGGAAAGGGACTTAAGCTACAACTACACCGTCGCGGTAAGTTGAGCTAATTACGCAAAGTTACACCAGTCGCTGGTAGTAACCGGGGGTAGGGGAGCGGTTTAGAAACGGTTCCAAACCGGGCTCTGGCGATCGATTGGGAGAGCTGCACGATGAGGGGCGGAAGGGTCAAAGATGGCGACGCAGATACAAGGGCTGTAGACGTTATTTTCCTGTCCAGGCGGGGCCAATCCATCGATGTATTCGCCTGTGCGATTCACCGGCATGCGCAGCGCAGCCGCTCGCAGCTCCGTAGGTGGATTATCCACTGCGAAGAATGGCGGAGCCATTCTGCCGTTCATCCAATTCTCCCGTGCGTGCTCAATCCGGCGCCGAATGACCCGAATGAATTCGTCGTATTCCGCCTGTGGGAGCGGAGTCCGGGATTGCCAATCCGAATAGAAGTCCTGGGGTCCTCCCTGGGTAAACCAGAGAAGGATCACGGTCCAATAGGTGCCATGGATAGACGCACCGCTAAACCATGCCTCACGCTGGAACCACTGATCAAACTGCTCATGTTGGAGATCCTCCACTCCACGCACAATGACCTGTGCCGGCAGAGCCGGGCGAAAACCCCAAAACGTCTCGCCCGAGGCTTCACCGTAGAGGGCCGCTGGATGACGCAACATGTATTCGCGGAGTTCCTCCGACTGGTAGAAGGTATCCCAATGAATGCGGCACATAGTTCGCACTTGATAGCCGCCCTGCCACGAATCGACTGCAAAGGAATACGGTTCCACCTCTAGGCGGTGTCGCACCCCCAGCTTGATCTCGGTGCCCAGACGATTAGGGTCAAGGGTAATGTAGCGTAGCGCCTCCGCATGACACGCAAAATCACTCTTTCGATATTGATAAATATATTCCGGCATAGGGAAGACAATCCCAGGTTCCTAATCCGTACGCAATCCCTCTTCAACTGTATGCATGTATGAGTTCTTACAATGTTGGCGGAAATACGGAACCAAAAATTCCCGTGGAGCCACGGCGCGAACACCCTGCATAGGTGGTTGATACCAGTACCAAAAAGCTCTCCGCACCGCCTCCATGCGGTCTAATTCCTGAACCGCAGCACAATACACATCTCGAAAACCACGCGAAGCTGGACGAGAAAAGACATGCGCATAAGGTGTTAATTCCGGGACACATCGGCGGAGCAGCTCCGCGTGACCCCACACGGCGGAGTTCACCACTTTGAAGATCTCCACCTCTGGCTCTGGGTCTTCATACGGGGAACGATCGATCTCTTTGAATTTCCAGGTTGCAATAAACCCAGAACGATCTGGCGTGCGACGGTCTCCGGTCTCAAAATATTGGTACATGTCAGGGTGATCTTCACGGAACATCTGCTTCAGTTGGCTCAACAGTTCCATAGTCATAGTCACCGGTGTTTGACTCACATTAACAAACCATTGCAGCACCACCTGACGAAAGGCCACCAGTGCCGGGTGAGGCGTTTCTCTGCCTATGGCTACTGGGAGTTGTTGTCCCTGCCATCTACCCCAGAAATCCTGCCAATAAACCGCTGGAGGCGGGGTTGCCAAGTGGCCAACCTGTTCCGGGTATGGCTGGAGCAACTGGAATGGCGGGTAAACCGGCTCACTGTGATTGTGTAGTAAATTCTTACCAAACTGGTCGCGTTTCGCGATAATATGTTGCTCATGAAGAATTTAATGAAATGATGGAAAATTTCCTGCTGTTCGTGTACGCTGAACGTCCCTAACCTGTTCATATGTAGCTGGAACCCCAAACGGAGGCAGTGGCGTCGTCTTTCTCTTACGCTGTGGGTCCTCGGGATAAACCCGGGCCTGGCGCTGCTGACTAGATGCTCGTGAACGGTAAGAACTATACCGGTCGTCGTCGCGACGTCTCGACTCCACCGGGGTGGATGCTGGTTTCCAATTGTAAGATGCCCGCCAGTACCCTTTAGTACCAGGTCGCTGATCTTCAGGGATCTGGGGCCCCTGGGCCATCGCTGTTCGTGGTGAGAAAACTGATCCATGCTCTCTTGAGGGTGGTTCCGTAGGGCGCCCTCGACCCTTGAACTGGGGTCCTTGAGACTGGGTAGGCCGCAGCGGCCTCCATTCCTGGTAGCTAGTGGATGGTCTTTGATCTCCCTCGTCCCGTCTTTTCCTGTCTCTAGACCGGGATTCATGTCCAAGACCGTCTCTACAGGTAAAATAGTTGGAATCGCGTGAGTCCGACCGATCCCTCCGCTGATACCCTGCGTCTCTAGATGCTGAAGCGCCGTAGTCATCGCCCAAGGCTCCGCGACCGTCACGATCCTACGCCCATTTCTTAGGTGGGGGCCCTGCATAACCAGATGCCCGAGATGAGGTAGAACTATCCCGTCGATCGTTCCGTCTCGAAGGTAAGGGTCCAGTCGGAGGCGCTCCGAACCGTGGTGGATAACTGGACGAGGCCGTGGTCACCGGCGTTGGATGAGCCGTACCTTGAGATGGAACAGGTCGAAAAATTGGGGCGGGCGGAATTGGTGGAACCAGCATGGCCGGAGCAGATGAAGGTGTAGTCGCTACAAGCGTGGCCATATGCTGCGTCTGAGGTCGAGGGGCGTAGTTAGTGCGCACTCCCCATGGGACTGCCGCGGACAAGGGCATAGGCATGCCGGCCGCACGAGAACCCCGATAAATTTGGCCTCGCTGGTGTAGCGTAGGACCTGGGGGAAGCAGTAAAACATCCAGTTCGTCGCGAACTCGCTCGGCTTCCTGCTGGACTTCGGGGGACAGCACCAAGGTCATCGTCACATTAACACGGGGTCGGATTCTGGGGGGGGGTCTACCCCGACCTCGGCGATTGGTCTACCCCTGAAAAAGTCCGAAATTTCATCGGGGTCTGCCCCGAAATTAGCAAAACTTGCGAATCTTTAACGTTTTTGTCCGAAAATTAGTATAAGAAAGACAATTTTTAGCGATTTTTAAGAAATTTTTTTAAAAAACCGCTAAAATTTGCTAAAAAATTACCAATTTTCAGTGAAAATCGCTGAGGGGTCTGCCCTTTTTTCCTTTCTGGACGAGAGGGTCTGCCCTTTTTTCCTTTTCGCTGAGGGGGTCTACCCGTTTTTTGTCGGTCTGGGGGGGGTCTGCACCCCCCCCCCATTCCCCCCCCACGTTATCCTATACTCACCTGACTGAAGTATTCATCCCCCGGTATTAATGGGTTGACCGTAGCCACTAGATGTAAGGGTGACAGGTGGACCACGTTATTGGCGTCGCGCCATATCATAACCTGGCGAAACCACGGCAGGCCAGGCATGTAAGCTTCCACGACCTGCCAATGCACTGGCATCCCTTGTTCAATGGCAATCAAGTAGGCGGACGGGTCAAATCCCGCCGCTGTGCGATCTAACATAGGCGCCACAATGAATTGGCGAAACTGGGTCGTCCCGGTTCGGCGCGTCTCTGCTGTTTGTCGTGTATCCATTACTGCCACGTGTTCCGGCACTATAAATCGGTCGTTAGGTCCCGTAGGTTGAGGGTTAGGCGTTGGAGCCAGATGGTACATAGCCACACTATTAAAAATATGGCGTGAGGGTCCGATACGGCCATTCGCCGTTAGATGAGTTAGTGCCTGTACAAAATGACTGAACATGGGCCATACTTGAGGAGGTATAGTTTCATAGATTGCTGGAGTCAATCCGATCTGATGCAAAACTTCTGCTGATGGCATCAATTGCAAGAGCGGTTGTTCCAGACCGCTTGGTTGCTGAATCTGTTGAACCTCCATAGGAGCGGCTCCTTGGGCCTGCAGTCCCGAAGGTCCGGCGGTGGGTGCCGCCACCGTGACTGGGGCAGCTTGAATTACTGGGGGAGCCGGAACCTGACTTAGACCTGGCGGTGCCGTCACGGCTGACGCCTTGGCCCGCTCCTCTCGCTGCACTATCCGCACTGCTTCCATTATGCTCGGATCAACATCCAGCAGGTCCATCGGATCCTGGATATGTGGGAAGCACTTCATAAGTTCCCGCAGTTCTCGCTCCTCTTCAGATGAAACTGCCCGGTGTCTTTTAGGTGGTGTTGCTTCCGCTTCACGGGCTTGTTGGGAGGTAGAAGGCGTCACGCCCTCTAGCCGATCCTGTCGCTCTTGTTGTCTTAAATACTCATCCGGTATAGGTGGCATATATTCATGGTCCGGATGTGCCCACACCGGACCCGGTTGGGGCCGCGGCTGAGCTTGAGCTCGTCGATACATTTCCGCTGGGTCTCTCCATGTCGGCAATGGCTTCGCGCCGAACCGGCTCTCAGCAGTCACTGCTGGCTGGCTACGGGTTTTTGACGCGTCTGACTGTGACCGAGCTCGCTGTTGCTGACGAGACGTAGGCGGAGCGGACTGTTCATAATACCGTCTATTGGTATACACTCGTTGTGGGGGTCGGGACCTGGGAGGAGATTTCGGTAACCGCAAAAATTCCGGCGAAGTCTGCCTCTGCCGGGACTCGCGTCGCGCGTCCCGTTGCTGACTGGTACTAGGTTGGTCCAATGGTGGTGAGCGAGGAGGTCCCCGCTGTCTCGACACTGGTGGCTTATGTGGAACAATTTGTACCTCCTTGTGCTTACCGTCGCGGTCAGGCAACACCAAAGCAGCCGAGGCTGGAGTTTCACCCTCCTCCGGGAAACCTTCACCGTCCGAAGGGATGTAGTCCTGTACCCTCCGGGCTCCCGCCGCATTCAGCTGTTCCACCAACTCCGCATTGGGTTGCAATTCCACCTGATCTTGTGGTCTGTCAGGATCCATAGCATGATATCTGCCATCCTGCGAAACCCTCACCCGACGCCAGTCGATGGCCGGTAGGACACGAGGCTGGAAGCGCCATCTGGTCCATGCTCGCATAAAAACCAGAAATCGTTGATAGATAGGTTCCCGTAGCGTGTGGGCCACATTGATATTTGGTCCCATATGAAAACTAAACGACCACAACGGTCGCTGCCTTGGTAGGTCCGCATCAGGAACATCATGCGTAGGTAGCAGGCGTTCATGAATCATCTGTTGAAATTGTACCTGGTCTGGGGTTGGACGACCCTGAAGGGGTGTCATGTGCCGTACGCCCGCATGAGGCCCATGACCTTTTCTTCGCTCGTGTTCCAATGCCGCTTCCACTTCCGGTCCGTAGGCATTATGCAGTGTAGACAACTGAGTCGCCAGTTCGCTGTCTCGTGCATCCAATAACTCCCGAACAAGGCGCAGTATATGATAGGTGGCGTCCACATCGGCTAGTGCGTAGCGCACATCCCCTTCGTGGGGCACTACCGGAATACCCTTAGTACAACAACGCTTCAACTTTGGATTAGGAACAGAACACATACCAGCCATCCTGCGCAACCCAGCTCCTGTGCCAGTGATAAACCCATAGCGATCCCGCACATATGGGTCCGGTGGTCGCAAATCAGTCTGGTAATTCAAGTCACGATACTGACTAGATCGTCGCAGGTTCCAAGCATGAATCCAATATTCCTGGACCTCGACCAGGCGGTGTTCCAGGCCCTGAAGGCCGTAGGCCCGAGCCAACCGTAAGGCATCAGCTTTGATGTCCACCGAAGCCCAACGGGCTTGTAAACTAGAATCCGTTAATAGCTCCAGCAGCTGGAGAAACGGTCCGAATTCCTTCAGCTGTGCCAAAATGTACTCTACCATGATCACGAAGGTCACCGGTCGACGGCACGCTCGAGACTTGGCCTACAGGGCCCATGAACTGAAGCATGGTAATCGTCCCATCCTGTGGTACTGCAAACTGGATATCATTACCCCCTTCGACGTCGAAAGCCACCAGAGGGGCGTCACCTAAGAGAGTAATCAGGTCCGGTAAATAATAGAGGAAGCGACCCAGTGAGTCGATCACAAAGGTATTCTCGTTGTCGTTATCATGTCGGATCTCGGCGAAATTTGGACGCGGGGCCGGCAGTCCGGTCAGTTGCTCCGTCAGCATGGCCCCCAAGGCTAGGGCTGCTGTTTCATACTCCTCCCCTAGTGCCTCAACACCGAACTGGCGATGGCGTAGTAGCGCGTCCGTGTACACCTGCAAGTGGACCTCGAGTCGCTCGTAGTCCTCCCTGCGAAACGGGTCCAACCGGTCTAACTCCGTCGCTATAGGGCGAAGTCGCGGAACTGGAGGGACCACACCTGCCTGAGCCGGTGGGACCATATAGCCCCCTGCGATGGCTGCCTTGGCCACAGCAGCAACTGCCTGGTCAATATCCATACCTTGTTGTTGGGCCACTACCGGTTCCGCATCTCCCTGGACTTCCTCCAGGACCTGAATGTCATCGGAGGCCGCATTATCCTCCCCATGAGCCGGTTGGTTTTCCTCTGAAAACAAATCCTCCGAGTCCTTTTCCTCATCTGACACATCCTCATAGTCGGCGCCTGCCCGTGCTCTGGCGTCGCGCTCGAGCTGTGAGGAGGTTTCCTCCTTATCTGAAGTCTCCATCTGAGCCGGCGACGCGGCTTGTTGCTGCCCTTCCTGCTGTAAGGCCGACGAGGCCGCGAGTCCTAAAAGGTTGAGCCCCTCAGGAACCGTCGCGGTTCTGTGCAGAGGACTGGGATTTGTCATCGGGTCTAGTAAATTCTGAATGGACCGGCTGGCACTGATCGCAGCCTGGCTCGGGCCAGGCTGTAGTTCACTCACTGGAGGGGGTGGGGGAGTAGGTAAAATAGACTGATCGCCAGGGTCGGACAATACTGATGCCGGACTGGGTAAGCCGGGGGTACCGGCTCGCTTCAAGAGAACCTTCACCTGTTGTGAATCCGCGTCAGCGGACCCCTGGTCGCCAGTGGGCACCTGTTGGTCTGCCTCGCCACCAGCCATGCCAGTCGCTGGCAGGTCTGATGCGCGAGTCGTCGAAATTCCTAAAATGCCTGTGACATCAAAATTCTGTTGCTGTCCTTGACTCGGACCGGGCTGTTGATCCATTTCCTCCTCAGGAGGCTTCTCTGCCTCTGGTCTATCCATAAGTGTCACAACGTCCCAAAATCGCTGATTGGGAATCGGGTATTCGTCCAAATCGTTAAGGTCTCCGGGATCTCTCGGGACAGGTGATTGTCTTTCTTGAAAGTCTTTCTGGACCCGGAAGGCGAATTGATTGCCCATAAACTAGGGCAAGCACAAGTATCCCAGTTGGTTGAGCAGGCTTCACCAAATTATTCACAAGCAGTTAGTTGATCGTCCGACGCAAATAATGAATGGTCCGATCGAGATTGACTAATGATTGTTCGTTGTCCAGAATACCGCAAGAAGCGTAATGTAGCAGATTAAATCACACGCAAATTAAATCTGAAATTATAAAAGCAGCACACGGTTAACATGTGGCAAAGCAAGCGTTGGCCTATACTAATGACCCTATCTTCAGTGGACCAGGCAAATGAGCACAACAAGGTAGCCTTATTGTGACTATCTCATAACCAAGTTCTGTAAGAAAAATCCCCATGCAATAGCTTCCAGCTGACAGGCTCATGTGCCCGTCCACTGAAATCCCCCGACCAAACAATCACGCAGCCACTAGAATCTAAAATAAGCCTCAGAAAAAGTGCAAAAACTAACAGAAAGTGAAAGCATGATAGGCGTGATAGAAAAAGATGGAAAAAGGAACAGAAAAACTACACACACAAGAGAGGGTGACCTACCTATAGTTAGCCTACGTAAAGGGAGAAAAGCACTGCACACACACACACACACAGATTAAAAGCACACCTACACACACGCACCCAGTGTATACACTAATGCATACACTATATAGACGGAAAGATATGATAGGGCCCCCTTAACAATTTACAGCGAAAGACAATGCCGTTGAATTAAGAGAAAACCCCCATAGGTAAATTTGAAAGTAAAATTGAGAGTGAGAAAATCCCCCTGTTAGGGTAGGTAATAGAAAGGGAAGAAAACTTATGGCCCTATTTTACAGCCATAAGTTTAAAGAATTAGAAAACTAGATAAGAAACAGTAAACCCCATTTTATACCGAAACTAATTAATCGTAAAGGAGGCCCCAAAATAAATTTAAGCCCTACCCTATTCCAAGGGTTATGTAACACGAATGATGCCAACACCAAATGTTAGAGTTAAAACCCTAGGTAATACAAAAATAGGACGTCCCTAAAAGAAAAATGAACACGCATTATTATACAGGTACAAGGGCCCTTGCGTTACATAAGGCCTATTACAGAAACTAATGCTGCAAATTACGTACACTGTAGGTTACCTACAGTGTCACGACTGGCAACTTGACTGGGGCATCTTGAAAAGGCTTCAATCTATTGATGTTAACCACCACCGGGTCACTTAACCCGTTAGTGCGAGCAATACGATAATTCGTTACAGAAATCTTGTCCAATACCCGATAAGGTCCCACGTATTTAGGCCGTAACTTCTTACTCAAACCTGTAGGTACGTTTTTGTTCTCAATATTAAGCATAACCAGGGTACCTGGCTTATACTCAACCGGTGATGCTTTCAAGTCGTACCTTTCCTTGTTAACTAATGCCGCCTCTTGCAAAGCTTCATGCGCCAACTGCCAAGCTTCGTTCATCCGGGCCAGTAGCTGGCTACGTGCGTCGCTATAGTTCTGGATGGTACCTTCCTCACCAGGAAGCTGAAAGAAATTATCCAATGGATATCGGTAGTCTCTACCTGTCATCAAGAAGTGAGGTGTCTCCTTCGTGGCACTGTGAATCGTTGCTCTGTAAATGGACAGTCCCCACGGCAAATAGTCGTCCCAATCGGACTGAAAACAGTTCACGTACTTGGCTACCAGGCTACGTATTGTCCGATTGAAGCGTTCCACTACCCCGTTCGTTTGAGGGTGATATGCAGTAGTTCTGAGTCGCTCAGAGCCGCTAGCGTCCACCAAGGCTCTTAAGAAAACAGACATAAAGTTCGGTCCCTGATCTGTCAGGACTCGGGCAGGGACGCCCCACCGGGCTACGAAGCCATTAAAATACCAATACGCAGTAGTTTCCGCCCGCTCATTGGGCATAGCAAAAGCCTCCGCGTATCGCGTGAGGTAGTCCACTATACACAGTACGCATGTGTTACCTCTGTTGGTCTCCTTCTGTGTGAAGTGCATCACATCCATAGCCACGACGTCTAACGGTCGGCGTACCACCACCGTATTCTGCATTGTAGCCTGATGTCTACGTGGCCCTTGATTAAATTTTGCACAGGGCTTACACTGAGCGATGAAGTCCTCTAGATCTTGAGACATGCGGGGCCACCAATACTTTGTTTCCAGGCTAGCCATATGCATACGTCAAAATTCTCTGCGCAGAAAGCTAACCTTAAGTACCCCACAACGGGCTAGTTCGTGCATGCTAAGCTAACCGAGTGTAGGTGACAACTGGTCAGCTAGCCTTAGCTTGCATAGTGCATTTAATAGCTTTCAGCTAAGGCTAACTTAACAGTTGTCACCTACACCGGGTTAGCTTAGCATGCACGAACTAGCCTGTCGTGGGGTACTTAAGGTTAGCTTTCTGCGCAGAGAATTTTGACGTATGCAATAGCATTTTGGTGGGCCCGATGACCACCCGTCGTGAAATCAGAGTGAGCCTCCTGCAAGAGCTGCTCTCGCTGGACCTTAGGCACTACCACAGTAGGGAAGGGTAGCCCTCTACGTTCTGCATGTTTATTCAGATGCCAGCGATATAACACCCCGTCTCTAATGAAAAAGGTAGACCGTAACTTCTTTAACTCTTGTGCTTCTTGTCGGTTGGTTGGCAGCCTCTTCTGTTCCAAGAAATCCAATAAAACTGCAAATTCCTCTTCGTCGCGAAGTTCTCGTTTCCAAGTAAGCAGGGTAGGAGGCGCAGGAAGTGCCGCCGTCAAGGCGAACACTTCTGGTGGGTACATAGCCGCTGTTGCTTCGTGTTCGCTATCTTCAGGCTCATCAATTGGATCCAATCTTGACAGGCAATCAGGACCCACATTCTCGCGCCCCGGCCGATATTCCACCGTAAAATCAAATTCTAACATACTAAGAGCAAACTTAGCAAGCTTACCTTGACCCAAGGCCTTGATATTATTCAGTAGATCCCTGACTGCTTGATGGTCGGTTCGGAGAATAAACTGTTTACATGACAGGTAATGCCTAAATTTCTGACAACCCCATAAAGCTGCAAACGCTTCCATCTCCGTCGCGGAATAACCCTTCTCGCCCTGGGTCAGGGTTCTACTGGCATAGGCGACTGGTCGCTCACGTAGCACCCGTGGTCCATTCGGTTTATCGGCGCTACGTGGCACCGAAAATTGTTGCTCCAAAATGGCACCAAAACCCTGCTTACTGGCATCAGATGACACGTAAAAAGTTTTGTCAAAATCGGGAAAGGCTAGCACTGGAGCTTGAGTCAAATGCCGTTTCAGCTCCTCAAAAGCATGTTGACAGGCTTCAGACCAAACAAACGGCACCCCTTTCTTCAATAAGTCCGTTAAAGGGGCGGCCACTTTAGCATAATTAAGCACAAACCTTCTATAATAACCACACATTCCTAGAAAAGATCGAATGCCCTTCACGTCCTTTGGTGGCTTAAGCTGAGACACAGCCTTAACCTTGTCCGGGTCCACACTAATGCCGTTCCGTCCCACGTAGTGGCCCAAGAAGGGAACGGATTCACGAGCAAAACAACATTTCTTAAGTTTAATACGTAGGCCATTGTCTCGCAGACGAGTCAGGGTCGACCTGATCATCGTTAAATGGGCCTCTTGATCTGCAGAAGGAATCAATACATCGTCAATATATACAGGTAAATCCGTCAAAACCTTTTCCATTAAACGTTGGAATGTTGCGGGAGCGTTACACAACCCGAACGGCATGACATTCATGTGGAAGAGGCCCATATGGGACACAAAGGCCGTTTTCTCCCTGTGTTCTGGGTAGACCTCTACCTGCCAGTACCCAGCCGCTAGATCGATAGTCGAGAATATCACTGCCCCTTGGAGTTGATCCAAAATTTCGTCAATTTTGGGCAGCGGGTAATTGTCCTTCTTCGTAATCTTGTTTAGCCGTCGGTAGTCAATGACTAAACGTGTGGTCCCATCCTTCTTGCCGACCAAGATACACGGGGAAGACCAAGGACTAGTAGAGGGGGAGCAAACCCCTTCATCCAGCATTGCTCGTATATGCTTCTCGATTTCCGCTTTATCTTTGGGATTATACCGATAAGATCTACCCTTGACTGGTCCTTCCTTACCCGTATCAATCACATGTTGATCCACTTTGGTCCGTCCCGGGTTACCCGGTCTGGCGACCACGTCATAAAATTCGACCAATATATCCCTTAATTTCGCTTTACCTTCGTCGTCAAGGAACATAGAATCAAAATCTACATTCTCGTCAATGAATTGTTGACGTTCCTCTAAGGATGGCATAGGTTGTGACGTCATTTCGTCAGCGGAATAATGCATATCGTTAAAGGCCTGGAGGCCTTTTTCCGTCAATGCCGGGGGTTCCTCGTAACCCCAGTTCTGGTCAGCCTCAGCGACACACACTGTGGGGTCGACCCACCTTGGAACTGGTATCTCATTACCCACACTATTAACCATAGGGACCGTATCACCTGGGTGATACGGCTCCAATTGCTCGACCTCCTCAAGGGCGTGACGCAGCTCTTTCTCGTTCAGGCGGGTGGCTGGATGGGTCGCCCAACTAGCCAGATGAGGGTTCGCTTGTGCAAAATTAACACCTAACTCGGCAGCATACCGAAACCCTTGCCGTTCCGTGACCGTAGTGACTGGCTCCGCTTGTCCGAGGGGTAGCCCCTTTGGCAATTGTGCCGTTCGATCCAGGGGATTATAGACCTTGATGTAGTTGACTTGAGAAGATACTTCCAAGACTCCAGGCACTGGGTAGACTTCATAGTCTTCCAGGACTTCTTCTGATGGTTCAAACACGACTGCCTGATTGATAGCTGGCTTTACAGCACCCCCAAGCCAACAACGAACCGGTACCATAACTTCCGACCTAGGAGGTAATTTGCACGTTTCCCGCATACAATAATATACCGTACATGACACGGCTATACTAAATCGATTAGCTAACGCCTGCAGGTCTCCTGGGGTCAGCAGGGGTACCTTCTTCCTGTCGCATAAAAGAAGGTGTTGATGGGGAAAAATCACCCAGTTATGATCTGCCTGAAAGTCATAGCCAATGATAAAATCTTGTTGTAAACTATTTGTAACATTAAAAGTATACTCATACCGAACACCATGTAATTTGTAGGCAATCTTGGTGGTACCCAATATTGCTAGGCTCCGGTCGTCGGCAGCCGTAGCCACCTCCGTAGCTTTCGTCTCATCCAGATGTAAACGTTTGTTGCTATTAAGTTGATCGAAAAAATGCTTGGACATCAGGCAAATGTTGGCCCCTGTATCCAACAGGGCTAATGTCTTGATGCCTCTGACCTCCACAATCACGTACGGGCTTTTCTTCAAGGCAATATGGGTACATTGTGAGACGAAAAATGGTACCGTCCCATTCAGTACCGATAGGACCGCTCTGTTTAGGTGCTTAGTCTGCGCTGTGGGTTGCCCACTATCGTCCTCGTTGTCACTAGCTTCTGCATCTAGGTTAAGCTCGACTCGTTGACAAGGGCTGAGAGAAGCACGAAGTTGCTGTTCCAAGTCCCATATTCCATACTTGTCCCCCAAATCCGTAGGAGTGAAGTCTTGCTGACCTACAGTAGTCGTGTCGCGCTCAACTAAGTTTTCAGATGGGGAGGGTGCTCCAGAGGTTGTTACGACCTCTTCCTGTGATAGTACTGGAGCGTCGTCCTTATTAGTGGAAGTCTCTTCCTGCGCCACAGGCGCCGGATCCTCGTCTACAGGTGTGCTATCTAGCACAATGATCTCATTCGGGTCGTTGAGGCGAATCCCCCGTCTACCCTTGCGGGGTTGCGGTGGGTTCTCCGACCAGATAGGTTGATTTGGTTCGCGGAAGGTTCCCTTCTGTTGGAGTTCTAAGGTCCGTTCATAATCCTTCTGGACAAACTCAGCCAATAGTTGTTCAAAACTCTGAGTAGACTGGCATACCTGGTCCGTCACGGACGTTACGTTAACAGCCAGTTGTTGAATCTGTTCGCCGATAGACTGGGCGACCACCTGAGCTTGTTGGACAGCCTGGCTAACATTAGCCCAACCTTGTCGAAGTACAGCATACTCTGGGGTTTCCAATAGGGCGAACCTATTACGGGTAGGTATACCGGATTGTACCGATACTTTTGGCTGTTTTGTCCCTTTTTCTACCGGTTCCCACTCACCCTGAGTGTCTTTGCGCAATTTCAAAGGTGTTACTAGAGTAGCTCCAGACTCGTGAACCTCAACGGGCGCTAACGTGAGGCCCGAGGTACCAGATTCGTCATCTGAGACGTCCGTTTCCGTTAGCTCTCTCCGACTAGGGTTGTTCGCTGCTGACCAAGGTTTCAGGGAACTCGGTCGCTTGGGTGGAGACGCCCCAGTGATCACAATACTGGGCGGTTTCTTCGTGAAGGTGGGAGTTTCCGGCACCACCTGAGTGGTGACCGCCAGATCTGACGTTGGGGTTTCCCCAGTGCTTACTGCTGAAAGCCCAGTACCCGAGGGTTGGTTTCCCCAGGGCTTTTAGCTTGCTCCCCATTTACAGGGGCCTGGTGTGAACTATTTTCGGTTATTCTCCTTGATTTTCATCTAAATCACTCAAAATGCAGTGTTATCTTTATGAACGATAAACGTAAAATTGTCCTTCTGTGTAGGAACCTCGGTTCCTAGCTAATTTTATGTCCGCCATTGAAAGTTAGTGAAAAGTCAGTCTTGTCAAAGTTCTCCTTTGGAGTGGTTGCATTTTTCACCTGCCCTTTTGTGCTCAACGGGGGATTTACTCTTAGCAGGTATTTTGATCGGGGGTTTCAAAGCCCTCCAAACTTTGGGATTTCTTCTTTTATTTTTGGGTGAGGTAATGATTGTTTGTGCTTTTGTTCACATCTCTGGAAATGTTATTTGCTGTAAACTATAAAATTATCTTTCTATGCTTTTTGTCAATTTTGTAATTTTGATATAAAAACAGTAAACTCCCGGTACCGAAATTGGACTGCCGGCGCCTGCTGTAGTCGGTTAGGAAGTTATAGCGAGTTTAGGGTCGAGTCTACGAGTCTAGTATGCGCACACTCACGAACCTAGCAAATCTTATTTAATTTAAATTATCCGTTTACTGGCAAATAAATATCTTTACACTGGTTTTCCCCAGGGCTTTTGCGGTAAGCCCCATCTCCCAATTGATTCTCTGTCCGAGTTGGCGTCCATTGTTGTAAAGGCCGAATAACCTCGATAGGGTCCGTTTGTACCTCTTTCGAGGTAGATGTTTTCCTTTGCCTCCGAGCTGGGCCCGTGCCAGGTTGCCTAGCACGAGTCTGCGCCGCCATGGCTGCGGACTGTTCCTGCCACTTCATGGCTTTACGCACTACCGAAAGCATGTTCCACTCGGTACCCGGTGCTTGTTTCCAGCGCCTATTATATGGGACTGGTCGTTCATGGGAAGCCCCTCCATCACCAAAAGGTTTCACCTCTTTACGCCAGCGATTCCAGTACTTATATGGCCGAAGGTTGCCTTCGCCATCATAGACTACATCACCCCCGTCTGGGAAACCTCCGTTTGCGAGGACCACTTCCTCTTCCGGGAACCATTCAGCCCGTCGGCGTACTTGCTTGCAGGTTTTGCACGGACATTTCCAGGGGTTCACATCCCGATTCGTATCCTTATTCAAATACAAGCAGACAGGTTCCCGGTCCGGTGGGAGAAGGGGGTCGCCTCCTTCACCCTCACTTTCCGAGTCACTACTCCATAGACCACCATGATTCCAATAGGGTTCGTTATCAGGGCTGTTAGAAAAATTAGAATTAGTAACAACAAACGCTTGAACCGCACAGACCATTTCACCAGACGGCTTTGTCGGTGCGGGACACGGGGCCAGGTCTACTGCCCGTGCCCCGCATTCTCGTTTCCCGTTTCCGACGTGGACGTGGACCTACATAACCCCGGCTAATAGAGCGGGGTCTAACCGGTTGTTGTCGGTGATTCCTTTGGTCCTGCTGGCCTTGTTGCCGTTGCGGCTCTTGCTGGTTACGCTGATCCTGATTCCTTTGCCCTTGGTTCCGTTGGTTCTGGTCGTAGCGACTCCGGGCAGGGGGGTCACCCTCCTGGCCTCTGTCCCGGTACTGTCGATGAGTATTACCCCTAGCCTGCTGCTGGCCCTGATCATGCTGGCTCAGGTATTGCAGGTAATCCGGACACTGTTGTTGTCTATGGCCAACCAGACCGCACTGCCAACACCTGCCCATAGGCTGGCGTGGTGGTGGTCGTTCGTCATTCCGTTGGTAACCCTGGTTACGATTCTGGCTCTGATTCTGATTCTGGCTCTGTTGTTGAAACCGTTGTTGGTCCTGTTGGGGTCGCCCCTGCGTAGCGTTATAGCCTCGTGGTCCCTGACTCTGGGCACTAAAGACCATAACGGCCTGTTCTTTATCCAGTTCTACCTGTACTGACTCCACAATATGGAGAGCCCGGGTGATCAAATCGTTCTCCCGTATATGGGGCCAGAATTGAATGTCGGCCAGTGGGGCCGCCATTCTAGAACGCAAATCCGCTTTCAAACCTCTCTTGAACTGAGCCACTACCTTCTTTTCCCTATCAAAACCAGGTTCAAACGGAAAGGCTTGCACTGCTGGCAAGCGCAGCGCTGCCATATAGTCGTGTGGTTTTTCGCGCGGTTCCTGCATCCGGCTATAAAATTGCTCCGCATATTGTTCCGTAGTGACAGGCAAGGGTTCGTACAGTTGTCGGATCCTAGTCAATAGGTCCTCGAAAGTATCCGGTGGGCAGGGGGTCATAGACTCTTTGACCTTGTCATCAAGTAAGGTCCACAGAATTCTATATTTCATACCAGCTGGCACGTCATGAACTTTTACTGTGGTTTCGAAATTCGCCAACCAGCTAGTGAACTTGATGCTGCTCTGTGACCCTTGAAAGGGTTTAACCCCCTTAAAGCCCTTCAGGTATTCACCCAGATGTTTGAAACTCTCGTATGAAGAGGGTTCTCGCTGCTCCGAAGTACGTGGTCGTTGCGACCGCTCTCGCCGAGAGGCAGGGTAATCCCGGTCCCGCGAATAGCGCCTAGGGCTAGCCGTTCTACGCACGGGTGACGGGGACTGGTAGCCCCGTGATGGGGTTCTAGATCGCCGTGTATCGTCTCGACGCCGGCGGGGTTGCGCCACCGGCGATCCTCTCACCTGATCATCAGAAGAATCCAGATCTATAATTGGTGGAACCCGTTGCTGGCTCCCTCTGCGGCTACGGACCGGCTCTGGGCTCGGCTGCCGGGCTGGCTTCGACTGCCCCATTTGGAACGGGGGAGCCCCTGTATCCGGGTCCATGTTTGGATTAGGCCACATACGCAACAGCTCCATACAGACTCGAGGAAAGTTCTGCTCGAGTGCCTCCCATGTTTGTTGTGGGATATCTGCTATCCACGCTGTAAGCAAGCCTCTGATCACACCATATTCCTGTTCGGTCAGGCCTCTCACTCGGAACAGGCCTGCAGTATCGGGCGTTTGGGGCCGGTGTCGGACCGGTACAGTGGGTTGGTCCCGTAGCGGGACCACCCACGCATCCATGGGTCCGCGCACTTTCGGTTTCCTATCCGGTTCTTGATCTGGATCACCCCCGTCCGGCCGTTGGCTACTGCTAGCCTGTTTCGGGCGGCGTTTTGACCTGTGAGGTCAATGTGAGCTGTTGAGCGATACCGTGGGCCTGACACGGCTGGTTCGCTAGGGCCTGCTACCCCTGGTTGTCGCGAACTTCCAGTCCCCTCTTGCCGTCGTGGCTTAGGGCGAGTGAACGGAGGTAACGGCCTTGTTCCAGGTTGTCTACGTATGATTGAGCTATCCGACCCTAATTTTGGTCGCTGTTGGAATAAATTCAATTCCAACTGATTAACAAAAGCTCTTAAATCTGATACATCGGACATACCTGGCACCTGTGCTGCTAGCGGATCCCTATCGGGCTCTCTGCTCCGGAGAGTAGAATCAATCCGAGCTAGCTTAAGCCGAAGAAACTCCAATTGATCTCTAATACTTGCCTGTTCGTCCCATTCTTCTTCGATCACTTCGCCCTGATCGGTGGGTGACAGGAATTCATCGGTCTTCTGTGAGGCCTCATCCTCTTGTTGGTCGTCGTGACCCTGATCTATGACATCTTCAAATAATTCCTCTCTTTTGGAGGCCTTATGTTTGGCCGAATCTGACCGCAAGTACGGTCTACTAAGCGTAGCGCTTGTAGAAGCAGGGCCCGCCGATGCCTGGCTAGACGATGATTGAGTAGAAGAATTCTTACTCATTGCCGGTGGGGGAAACAGCCGTCCGAAACCGTCTGCATTCAAGGGCCGGTTATCCGTCGCGTCACTAGAAGTAGCCGTCTCAGCCGGTTTGGTCGAAGCCTTAGACGTCTTCACAGGGGAATGTTGAACAGACATTTATATAAAAGTCGGAGGAAAATTATACAAAATGAGAATTCGACAATTAAGCACGTACAAGTAGTTAAAATAGAACAACAAGTTAAAATGGAATACGTAAAAGAACAACTAAATAACTAACGCAATAGAAATACCAGGAGATCAAATCTGAGAAATCACAAAGGAAAAACAAATACACTATTATAATGACAAAAGCGGAAAAATGAAAAGAGCCGAACTAAGAAAAGACAACGGTGGAAGACTGGCAGCCTAATGTAAAGTTGGAAGGGTAAGGGCAACCAAACTTTACGGGTGGAAACTGTGCGCGTATGGAAACGACGAACCTGGAGGAGACTTTTGTTCCAGTCGACCTGGGCAGGATATCGCCAAGAATTAAATAAGCCTAACGAATTACTAAAGGAGCTAACTAAAGGGACGAAGGACTGCCTTACTACTGGACTACTAAAGAAACTTTGATTAAGTTAAATACACACTCAGTAAATTATTAGCCTACCTAGACTTGGAAAATAACTCAGAGTCCTACCTACCAACTATGCAATTCTAATAGATGCCTAACTAAAACACCCTATTGGCTCAGCTACTGAGACAACATTTAATTATATTTAAACAGGGGAGAGACTCCCGAAAAGTACATAAGTATCAAGAATTTTTAGCAGTAGAATATTCATTGACAAAGCTTACAAAACAGAAGAATTTCAAACAAACGTACACTCTAGGAATAGTTACACAAAAGCATGGCATGAATAAAGCAGTCTACATAAACGAATTAATCAATTGTTTGCACCCTTCAACAAAACTAATATCTCACAAATACTTCCCTAAGCCGTCGCGGCTAACTAATCTATTTGGTTTGGCATCTTAAAACCCCTTTCTAAAATAAACAGCCAAATTAGTTACCGATTAAAAAGGTGAATTACACACAAAAGAGTACCACTAGTAATTTTAGATTGACCCACTAAATAATTTTGATTCAACTCACAAGGTCGCCTTGGAGTCTATGTATTAAAAGAAACACACGCCAACTTACACTTACACAGCAACTGAAGTCCAGTGAGCAAAGGGCAACACAATAAAATAGGCGCGTAAAGGAAACACTAACCACAGCCGCACACGAAAGAGACAAAAGCTAAAAACTGACTGGTTTTTAAAGTGAAGGCTGAGAGAGATGCCTAGTGAATTTTGATTGGCTGGATTTGAGACTCCCTTTGCAAACTGGATGCTCAGCGAGCATCCAGAGAAACTTCAAAGGACAAACAGCGCCACCTAGCAGCTAAGTGGGCTGACTAAACCACCACATATTTTAACATAGAAAATAGTCAAATTCACACCAATTTCAACACAAATCTACACTATTTCACACAAACCACATTTCACACTAAAATTATCACTCTTACTAAAATCTCACATTCAAATAAACTCACTAAAACATACACACATTACAATACGCTTTTAGTTTGGACGAGGTTCCTAAGGCAGATCCTCCGTAGAAAGAATTTCTTCTCTGATATAATCGTTTCAATAGTTAATTTAGTTTTAAATAATTAGGAAGTCAATCACTACGTTAAGTTAAGTTACACTTTAATAGTACACTTTATGGATTCCGTCTATGTATGTGTAGTAAACCAGCTAATGTCTTTCACAGTGGTTTCTTTTTTGTGGTTTCTTTAACCTGCGTGCACAATATTGATAAGAGCCAAAATATTGATGATAAAAGTCTGTATTATAAAGCCATATTTGCTTGGTTACTATTAGCCGCCTTCAATACAGTCTGAAGGAGTAGTTTGCACTTCTAGTATGCATTTTCGATTAGGCTATAGTTCTTTCGTTTTGCTAACTCTGTTAGCAAATGCACAGAGTTACAATATTTTACTGGGTTCTCCAGGCATGAGCTCGAGTCATTATGTAGTCCAGTATAAGCTGGCGAATTTGTTGGCCCAACAGAACCATTCTGTTACAATCCTAAATCCTATCATTATGCCGAATGCCAAAAAGCCGAAATTGGACCCCAGGGTTAGAGAATTGGTTGTTCGTACAACGGATGAAGAATCCAATGCCGACTTTCAGCAATCGTTTTCTGCTATGGTTTGGAATGAAAAACAAGTGAAAACACTAATGCTTCGACAACTCGGCGATATGGCAAAACTGTTTACGGATGCATGCAATGCAACAGTCAGCAACGTAAAGATTATGTCTACCCTGAAGGAAACTAAATTTGATGTTGCAGTGTTGCATATCATGGATATATGTGCGTTTGGTATTGTGGAATTGTTGAAAATTCCGGGAAAAATTTGGGTTTCACCTTCTTTCCATCTTGATACCATGGCTTGGTACTCCAACACTCCTATACCGCTGTCCTACGTACCCAGCGGGCTAACGGTTACAACTGATCAAATGACCTTTTTTGAGCGAATGAGAAATGTCGCAACAAGCACCATTTTTCTCCTAGTATACTCCCTTCTGCTTTTACCACCAATTGATAACATTTATCAAGAAAAATTTGGCGCTGAGTTTCCTCGAATGGTAGATCTGCTCAGGACTACGGATTTACAGTTTATCAATGCAGATCCTTTTTTGGACTATACCAGACCACTTATGCCAAATATTATCTACATTGGCGGTATCGCAATGTCGGCCAGCAAACCACTGGGCGCTGTGAGCAAATTACCTAATTTTCTTTTATTAAAAGCAAAACTAAAGAAGTAACAATTACTGCTAATTAATTTTCTATTCATTCCGCTGCAGTCGACATTTTCGGGCATCAACTGGCTAGAAAGTTGTATCATAATCCTTCCGTAAGGATAATTGCATTGCTCGCTCAACAGCAACGACGCCTTCGCTCAACTTGTGTCGACGAGCAGATGCGGGAGTGCCGATCAATAGATACTTGCCACTCAAATTGTCCAATTTCTGCATTTGCATAGTTAGACCAGTTTTATCCCGCTATTACTTTTATTGAGAGTTATGCAGAGCGATTGAAGTCTACACCACCACTCATTTGGAGAACTGAAGAAATTTAGTGCTTCTGATAAGTCGATATTTGATTGCGTCAACACAATAGTTCTTTCGTATATGCAGTTCTTAACTTGTATACGTTTGCTATTTTTTAGGAATGGCTGAAAATAGTAGAAAGTGAGAGAGCCAAAGCCCATGGTGTTGTTCTGTTCTCATTTGGCAGCGTTGCTAATACTACCTCTATGCCTCAAGACATGAGGGTTAGTGCTTCAACTGAATTTTTAGTTAGAATTTGTGAATGTCAACTATTCAGGATTTTTGACTAATAAACTAACCTTAAATGCCTAATGTTATCAAGTGATAGACTTTTTCAGTATATTTTTAGTCCGTTTATAAGTATTTTTAGTCCTTTTATAAGTTGGACATACTCATTTACTACGCGGAATTTAAGACTATTTATGGACATCTTATGTCTAGATGGACTATCTAAATTCGCTGAAGGATTTGAAGCAAGAAATAATCTGGAAATTTGACGGCGACTTTTTAGAATTGAACAACTTTCCTAATATTCATAAGGTCAAATGGGCGCCACAAATTGACATATTAGGTAAACTTGTAACATTATTTTACTTCTAAACTTTTGACATCTTGCGACAGTTAATTGACAGGTACACGTTGACAGGTTACAGGTACAGATTGACAGGTTGTCCGCCATGCAAAAGAAGTTTGTAGCCATCGCAATGCATTGTCATGAAATTTTGCATATTAGCACATTATGCCTGCCTTATAGCACTCCAAATTTTATTGAGATTCCATAAGTTTTGGTTGACTTTAGAATGCGTGAAATTTTCGGAAAATGATGATTTTCGATGAACAATGACATTAACTAAAACTGTGAGATACTGAAAGACCCTGATAGGGATTGGTTTTATGCAAAATAAAGCTCTAGCAATATACCGTGCTAATAATATCTAAACGCGAAGAGTTTATACTGAAGGGTTTCTTCAGGACATGTCTAAATATTCAATGACCTATACATTAGTACAGTCACTCTAAGCAAAAGCCTACTTCCTTAAACTTTGAAAATTCATAAAAATTCAGCAGCCCCACAAGAAATAACCTCGTACAGATACCTTACCTAGTCCAGATTAGATTCGTGCGCCCATTTGCTCTCACACAATTTTTGGTAGCTGAAAAGATTTCCTAACCAATTTTCATTTTTCGATGTTTATAGTTGATTAGTTCTGCAACAAATTCAAGTGTCTTGTTATGCGCGCCTGGGTTATGCGCGTTATGGGAAGTACAAAATATATGAAAATGAGAAAAATCGGCGATGACCGAAAGATTGACCCCCCCCCTTTAAATACGTAGGTTAAGTTAAAATAATGGTAATAGTGCAAAGTTCGGATGTTTAGCGTTCTCGGCCGATTGGCACGGCTTGGGAACTTTGCAAAAGATTAGGTACTGAATTCTAACCAGATTATGTTTCTGCAGACGTAAGAAAACAAGCCATTTTCATTTTAAAATGCATTAACAATCTTGTGTAATGGGTTGTGTCGGGGACTTAAACCGTCGGGCTCAACGCCGCTACTAGGGATTGGTGCAATGGATGACCTGCAAACTGCGAGTGGAAGTCCAGGCGGCTCAAAACACGCTGACAAACCTCGTCAAGAGGGAGGGAACTGGATAGTTTCGAGGGACGCCAACGGGGCGCCAGACAGAACTGGAGAACCAACTTTGGCTCAGTTCACCAATAAATTCCGGGCTAGTCCGAGAATCCTACCTAGCCACCTAAGAACTCAAATCTGGTCAATAGAAAGTAATTAAAATTAATTAAATAAATCGGAGGCAACGGGACAGTTTAATTGTAACAAATACAGGGCAGGAAGTCAAAATACAAACCACTTGGTAGTGCTTGGACCGATCCCGATTTTGAAAAAGGTTTCGGTTTCGGGACGGGGTGACGGAATAGAGTTGGGAAGCTTCTTCTACTAAGACTAAAACTAAGGTTATTGCTGGCACTACGGTACGGTGTATTGTTGTATTGAGTTGTGAAAAAATGCTGAAATCAAGAATGACAGGTGGATTCACAAGCCGGAGGCTGGTCACGTTCAGAGTTCTCGTGAATTGTAGACATTGCAAAAATTATGCATTGATATTGACTTTACCTCTTCTGTAAAATGCAGAAATTGTATATTGATATTGGCAACCGGAAAGAGTGACCATAATATGATTGATTGATTGATTGATTGTCAAAGGATAATTAGCATAATTGCTGCGTTATTTTAGATCAAGACCGTCTTCCCAAAGGTTATCCACTGCAGTAAACTTAACGAGGTCGGCATCTTCTGTAAAGCTTTAGGAATTAAAAACATTAAACTGCATCTTATCTTTGTGCTAATACAATCAAAGTATTCGAAGGGAGAGTTGGCTAAATTAACCAGATTAAGTTCTGCAGATGTAAGAAAACAAGCCATTTTCGTGTTAAAATGCGTTACCATCTTGTGTAATGGGTTGTGTCGGGGATTTAAACCACCGGGCTCAACACGCTTCTAAGGACTGACGCAATGGACGCTGACCTGCAAACTGCGAGTGGAGATCTTTTGTCCAGGCGGCTCAAAACACGCTAACAAAACTCGCCAAGGTGAAGGGAACTGGGTAATTTCGGGAAGCGCCAGACAGAAATGAGGGGAACCAACTTTGGCTCAGTTCAACAATAAATTCCGGGTTAGTCCCAGAATCCTACCCAGATACCTAAAAACTCAAATCTGGTTAGCGTATTCTCGCGCTTAAGGGAACACCCAGTGAACGTGTTCTCTTAAGTGAAATCGGTAAAATACGCAGCATAAATTGAAGAATTGCTTTTGAAAGTCAAATTTCATAAATATTCTGGGTTTTTCCAAGATAAAGTAACCTTCCAAACCAAATATACCACAAACAGAAACAATAGTAATTAATTATAATATAAAAAATTAAAACACAAACGCCTCATAGTGGTACTGGACATTTACTTAAGCGAACATGTTCTCTTAAGGTAGTGATTCCTTTTGGGCACATATTGTTGTTTGACGGATCAAACCAAGATGAAATTTGATCAAGCTTTCCAAAATAAGTTCATTTAGCATTCTAACGCCCTCCGCGCAATCCCGCTTCAAAAATTTGAGATTTCCGTTCAGGACGGTTTTCGCAAATTTCTGACAGTTGAGCAGCAACTGCATAGTTATGATTATACTCATTTGAAAGATCTCGTTGTGCTCTACATTTTTGCTTTTGGAAGCAACTTTCTACCTTTTGCCGATAGTGAGATATAGCTGATTTTTTTATTTTGGCGTTGAAAACTTGTCATTTTTGCAGAAATCAAATAATTCACGATTTCTCGAGCTACGCAAGCCGTAAAATTAAACTAAGGGTATCGATTTGAAGGTCTCGTCGAGGCCGATTATCCGAGGCATGATGATCTTCCAACTCCTACCCCGTGAGCTGCTATCACAAAAAATGTAGTTTTTGCAAAAACATAACCAAAATTTTTCCAGCGATTGTGGAGCATTCACTATACAAGCTAGGTCGCCACTTACTAGACATGTTTTACACAAAAATACCCAGGGGGCCTTTTTTAGTTGCCCCGATTGCTGCTTTCTAGCTAAAGTGGCCGCTTGCTAAAGTTGCGAAAAGTAGGCAAAATCCAGGTTGCGCAAACATTTTAGCTTATTTCTTCATAGCGAAGAGTGATTTCATGATAATTAAAAAACGGCCCCCAGCTATTTGATAGTGGAATCGAATAATGTAGCCGATGCCTCACGAAAAAATTTACTTTAGTTTGCAAAAAATCTGGAAAATGAAAGCACTTCGAAAATCCATTAAGATAGTTTCCAAAGACTGAAGTTAGTTTTATTGCATTCATTAGAAAGAGAAAATGTTTAGCTCCATTCTGATATAAAAATGGCTTCATAACACTAAGTAATGAATGAGTATTAAGGGTTCAAAGTCGATGTCTCCAAAAGGAATCACCACCTTAAGTGAACATGTTCTCTTAAGTGAAATCCAAAAAATTTCCATTTTTGCCCACTTCACTTAAGAGAACATGTTCTCTTAAGCGCGAGAATACGGTAATAGAAAGTAATTAAAATTAATTAAATAAATCGGAGGTAACGGAACAGTTTAATTGTAACAAATACAGGGCAGGAAGTCACAATAAAAACCACTCGGGCTCCCCAAGTGGGGGGGACAAACACAAGGCGGGCTGCCCGACAGTGTAAGTGAATAGGGGGGACAATAAAAAAGGGCGCAGGATTAAATTACAAGGCAAAATGGAAAAATCACACTGTATAAACAGGGACAAAATAAGAAACCGGGTAGGGGGAACAATATTATAAAAGGGGGGAAGGTGTGCAGACAGGAAACTTGGGGCAGGAAAGTCCCCAAGCAAAAGAACACAGCCGCTCTATATCAAAACATCACCCCACTCTGCCTAGAAGCTATTACATCATATGAACACTTCGGCACTATGCAAATGAACTTTTGAGTAGTTTTAGTAAAAGGAAGTGAAAAGGAAAGTGTTAAAACGAAGAAGGTAGGTAGTAGCATCTCCGCTACTACTTTACATTACACTTGTTTTCCGAAAAAATAAAAGATGATATTTAATTAATTTTTCTAATACAATGCCTTTAATATGCCAATTCGCTGGCTAGGGCGATACACATTAAAAGAATGCCAAAATGTTAACTTAAATGGCATGTTAGGGTGATAAAACAGCTTACGGCACAGTGCGGTGTCCCATCCTTTGGGTACGAAGGTAACCGGAGATGGTGTAGGGCATTTGCCTTGAAGAGCTAACCCCTCTACTGCTGCAGTCGCCATTTCAGGTGGCACTGGTTCATGGGCGGTTGAATTTCCCGTTAGATTGGGGGGGGGTAGTTGGCAACAGCCAATTCGATTGTAGAAACCCCCTCCCCGTTTGATGGAGGGTGTCGCATAGGATTACGGTAGTTTTCACAAATTTCCAAAAAGGGTACCCGTTTGGAGAGGCGGAATAGAATGGAGGCCCTGATTGGATGGGGGGGGGGGGGTAGCAAAAAAGGTCTCCATTTGATGGGGGAGTATGAAAAAGAAGTTCCCGTTTGGCGTTTAGTGGGGGGGATAGGTAGCAAAATGAGGTCCCCGTTTGGAGGGGGGTCGTGAGCAGCAAGTCAGATTCTGCTAAACTTAGTTTCTTTTGCCGACCATCCCAAACGGAAACCCTTTTTGTCTACCCACCCCACCCCAAACGGGAGGGAGTGTCTGCAATCTAATTGGATATTGACTACTCACCCACCAAACGGGGAAATATTCGCGTATTGTGGGCGGAACACCGTTACGCAATTCCAAGAAGAGGAGCACTCTAGTGGCTTACTCTTCATCTGATATTTAATAGAATTATGGACTCTTGCATTTACCTGATCTAGAGTATGAGATAGGTGCATATGAAGCTTTATCATTTTGGGACACAAAAATGTGAAGCTGTTCATAACCCATGGCGGATTCAACAGCATTTCTGAGTCGGCCTACGCCGGAGTGCCGATGCTGGTCATCCCGCTGCTCGGGGATCAGTATGGAAACGGGCTCCGAGTGGAGAAGGCAGGAATCGGAATGATGCTGTGGCCTGACGATAGAACCTCGGAAACGATCTCCCAAAAGATTAAGACTATGCTATCAAAAGATACGTAAGTCGATACTTAAGGTGCTGGTATCGCTTTGTGTAAATTTGACCCTATAGGCTTTATTTCTTTATGAAAGTGGATGAAACTTTCCAAATACACTATTGTTGTGCTCTTTAACATTCTGGGACCAGTCCCGCATTTTTAGGTGCAAAAATAAGAAATTTCTGGTTTTTGCCATTATTCTTTCAGTACATAGTCGCTACTCCGGATTGGTTGGGTGGCTGGAAAGACGGCACCAAAATGAACATTTTTGCTTTTACAACTTTTGAGCTATCTCTAGTTGTTAAGTCAGTATAAGCCAAAAACGATTTTTGGGGTCCAAAAAATGGCCTTACTAAAAAAATCCAAAATTAGTTTTTTGTGACTTACTGCCAAATCTTACGGACAATTTTGGTCTATTTATACTCAATCGATAAGTTGTCCAATTGCACATTTCATCAATACTTATTTGCTGGAGTTCGTTGCCAGAGATTTGGCCGAAAAACCATTTTGTCACCAGGGATGGAAACTGGGTCATGGGTCACTGGGTCATGGGTCGTTTGGGTCGCCATTTTTGCTTGGGTCACTGAGTCTTGGGTCACGAATTTGGTGAACCGGTTGGGTCAGTGTGGGTCTGGGTCAAGGTTCCTGTGGGTCACTTTGGGTTTGGGTCAGCAATTAGGATTGGGTCATTTTGGGTCTGGGTCACAGGGTCTTACCAAATTCTAAATTCGAAGATCTGGCATTGTTCCAATCATACGTAAACCTGTCGCGGCTAAAAAATTTTCGCGCCTTCGGCGCGAATTTTAAGTTGAATTTAGTATTGTTTATCTGGAATCAATAGAGTTAGCTGTGACTTGTCAGGCCATTATGTTTGCGCCGGTTCGCGTAATAAAAGCCATCGAACACTTCCATCGAAAATTTTAAATATTTTGCAATATCATCCAATCAGGTCTTCCAAGTAAAATAACTATTGTTGAAAAATAATGAAAATGACAAGATTGAGGAGCTCCGAACATACAGCCTCCTTCAGAAGAATTTTTTGCTGGATTCTAACCAATTATTTACCGACTACTATTTACCAATTATTTACAAATTTACATGGTGTTGGCCCATACTGTGTTCCGTGTCACAGTTTCAAAAACACTTCACAAAAGGAAATGTAAAGTCAGTTTAGTTCCAGTTATTTTATTGGGTCATTTGGGTCTGGGTCACGATAATTCTTGGGTCAGCTGAGTCTGGGTCACGAAAGCGGTTGGGTCATTTGGGTCTGGGTCACGGAATTTTCAAATTTCATGGGTCGCCTTGGGTCTGGGTCAAATTTGCTTTTGGGTCAAGTGGGTCATGGGTCAGAAATAATGACCCAGTTTCCTTCCCTGTTTGTCACAACTGCGATTATTTTGTTTTGAACATCGATTTCTCAAGAACTACCCAACGGATTTGCCTGAATTTTGACAGAATGAAAATTCGCCCTATTGCGGAGGGACAGTTTTCTTGGTTTGAGCTAAAACGACTCCAGTTACGAGAAAACTGAACACAAAGTTGCAAAATTTCGTGCCACCGCACATTTGCCGGATTTTCTGGAGTATTGAGACTTGTTGAACCAAATCCAAAAAATGTCCCTCGGCACACATGTCCTTCATATCATGGCACAAGAAGAAATTTTGGCCGCTTCTACAGTTTTGAGAAATCAGTGTTCAAAAAGGTTTGGTCAAATTCAGCCTGTCAGATTCAGTATGTCAGAACATTTTAGCTATTTTGTTGCTAATTTTGCTAGTTTCGTAGACTCATATAAATGTAAAAATTATAGGCTTTAAGACGATGTATAAAGCTCTTTCCAACTCCAAAAATTGAGAAAGTTATAGTGTTTCAAAAAATCACCAAAAATGCACTGCACAAAAGAATACCAGCACCTTAAGTCGTACGCATATAAATTAAGTCACTCATTGTATAAACATTAAGCCTTTATGGAATGCAAGTCATGCCTGGAATAAGTAGTAGGAATTAGAAGTCGAATCATTGAGTAAATCACAATTCCTAAACGTACCAGCTTTCGAAATTGTATTTTCTAGATACCTATCCACTGCCAGACGTCTTTCCAGGATGATGAAGAAAAAACCGTTTGATCCGGCAGATCAAGCCGTTAAATGGGTGGAATTTTTGGCAGAATTCGGACCTTTGAAACAGCTGGCTCCGGCAGCGAATGAGTTGAACCTATTCCAGTACCTATTACTGGACGTGATTCTCTGCTACGTCGTCATCATCGCGACAATAGTTACAATATTCTACAAGCTTATCAAGTGCAGTCTAGGACTTTGCTGTAAACGCAAGAATCCACGACCAAAACTGGATTAGACTCAATTGATGTCGAAACAATGGTTGTTTTTGTTAAATTTGTGGTTGAAGCAATAGAGAATTTTTTAGCTTTCCTGTGTGCTACGGCCATGTGTGTTTAATGAAAGAAAATCTTTCATGAAAGCCTATTCAGAAACAAACGGCATTGTGGCATGTTTCTATCTTAGTTGTAACCCTCCCCACGCACTGGCAGATCCAGGATTATGTGACGAGGGGGGCAGCCGGTATAAAATCTTTTTGACAATTGGCTACCTCCAAAATTCGTTTGGAAAACGTAGTGCGAGCAGCGAGCTCCTTGCCCCCCTTGTAAAATCTAGCTCTAGGAGAACATCAACTTAAAACCCGAAATATGCAAAACTAGCACTCTTAAAACTGAGGCCCATACTGGGACTATAATGTAAAAATGTCACAAAAAAGTTCTGAAACCTATCCTACTAAAAGCAGCTATATTGCAGCAAGTCGTTGATCAGATCCATAAATGTGCTTGGGGTGTTTGGGGAGACGGTTTAACCCCCTCCCCCATACCGGGAGCTCACCGCCCCTCAAAGGGGACCCTAAACCCCCCTCCCCCAGAATCCGGACTTTTGGTTGGCCCGGTTCAGCCCCGCCCCCGAAACTTCCCCTCCTGCACATGTCTGATCAGATCCTCTCCTGGTTGCTGAAATCTTGTTCCATGGCCATCATGGCTCGCTCCTATTGGCGTTTCCAAGGATTTGCAAGGAGCGTTTTCCTACTTGTTCTCCATCTTGTTTTACGTGTGTACACCTGACATCCCCACTGAATGAGACAACTCCAAAACCGATTGAGCCAAACTTGTTAGGCCTTACTGTGATTGAGCAATGCATTATTACGATTGAAACGCCTTTCGTTTATTAGTAAAACACAATTTATTCTGGGAGTGCTAAATGCCACATATCACTCCCATGATTGATCCACACTCTTAAAAAGACTCCTGTAGAAACTACAGGAATTCTTGTAGTTTTCTACAAAAGCGCTCCTGTGCGGTCTGTCACTAGCGGAGTTTCCTGTATTTTCCACAAAAGTAACTTTTGTATTTTCTACAGGCCTCTCGAATAGTAAAAATTTCTGGAATTTCCTGTAGAAAATACTAAGGAAACCTGTAGTTTTTATTACAGGAGTTTCCTGTAGAAAATACTAGAGAAACCTGTAGTTTTGTTTTACTTTTTTGACAATCCTAAATCAGATACCAAACCTGTAGTTTTTACAAGACAAAACCTGTAAATTTTACTGGAGCGACCTGTTAACGGAAAAGGGGGGGGGCAGGTGCAGGGGCGGCCGCTCCCAAATTATTTTCGGCAGGGAGCGGCCGTTACAAAAAAGCACCCACGGGGAGTTGAAAGACTGAAAATTTGAAAATATTCAAAAATTTCAGTCTTCAAAAATTATGACCACTGTCGCCCTTATATACTCAGTTTGCGTTATCAGCGTATCGAGTACTTTACTGTAGAGTTAACCTGCAAACCAGTGAAAACTACAGGTTTCATTTGTATTGAATACTACTTGAACTTGTAATCCATTCTACCAAAGCATATCCAGTAAATACTACCAAGGACGACCTGTAGAAAGTACAAGAGTTAACCTGTATTTTCTACAAAAGCTTTTGTATTTATCATCTACAAAAGTGATTCCTGTACTTTCTACTGGAACATTTCTAAGAGTGCATAAGCTGAAACTTTGTGAGAAAGTAATACACAAATGCTTAGACTAAGCTCCAAAAACTACAGGTGAACAACAGTGGTGTGCGATATCCGAGAGTTATAGCGACCTGACCAACTAAGACGAAATATAAAATTACAACGGATTTATTCAGTTCACATAGCGCACTCAGATAATGCCAGAAATTAACAAAGTAGAGAGTAGATTACACAAACTTAGAATCCAACAAAAATAAACTTTATGCACCAAAAAACAAGCACCAATCTATTTGAAATTAACCCCTAAAACTCGCATCGACTTCCCCGAACACGCACCTAAACTCAACTGCCACTAATTTCCAACCCAAAATGGAGAATCTCAACTATTAGCTAAAGGCTAGGAAATTTACACAGAAGAAAGGAAATACGTTGAGCGTTTATGAATTTCATCGTAAAATAAACTTAGGCTTAGCAACTCATGAATAATTTATATCTTCCCTGTCCGTGCTAACTTCACAACTGGTTGAGCCAGTATTCGCTAGTGATATGCAATCTGCATCGACTAGGATTGAACTCGTACCTTGTTTCGAGAATCCGGTTCGGTATCCCAGCAGTGCTAAGCAAACTAGGAATTATTTGTAAACACTGGAGCGGTGCTTAGCAACCTAACTACCTGCACGTTTTGGTGCACTGACAGTCTCGTAATGTGCAAAGTTTCAAGCGATTCTGAAGAGACTTTGGAATGATTGACTTACACGTACACCTTCGAAATGCCACCAAAGGTGGTTTCATCGATTATAATCTAGCATTATAAATAGAGATAAACAAAACCATACAATTTTCGCAAAAAAACAGGCAGCTACAGCAGATACATTAGTTAGGAAAAATCGGGCTCATTTGGTCAACCACCATGCATCTTAGTTAATATCCACCCGTGTCCACCTGCAAAGCCCAAGTTTGCACTTTGACCACATCTCACAAAAAATTATTTCGATGAGCCTTTTGCATGTTATCAAAACACTGCATATGCTACGGACCATGTGTATAATTGCCCTATATGCATATGAGGCAAGAGATTTTGCCCCATATGCACATGGAGCAAGTTTTTTGCCCCATATGCATATGGGGCAAGAATTTCTGTCCCATATGCATATGGGCCAACATCTTTGCTCCATGTGCACATGGGACAAAGATCTTTTGCCCCATATGGAAATATCAGCAATTCTGAGTGATTTTTCTCATTTCAAACGTTAGCTCATGCACAAATATTATTTAACTATGTCAATATTTAAATTGATACAAAGCTCAAATTCAAGGTCGAAAATTACAAAAGATAAAATATCCAGATTTCAAATTCCAAAAATTTTAAAATTTTGAAAGTGCAAATTTTGTTGATGAAAATATGGAAATTAGTAAATTTTGGGATTTGTTTGATATTTTGTAAGAAAAAATGAAATTTCCGGAAAATTATGACATAGTCCGGAGCCAACGTATTTCATATTTTAAAGAGCCAGTTTTTCATATGTTAAATTTATTTTTCATTTAAAGTTTTAATTTAGTCGTGTATTCCAGATATTTCTAGAAATAAAATTTCTAGATATGAAAATAGACTGGCACCAAAGTTTTTCATATTTTAAATTTAATTTTCAAACTATTGTGGTATTCGTGATTAAAATAATAAATTCAAACGCTAAAATTCCTTGCTTGATTTGTAATTTTTCAAATTTTCTAAATTTATTAGTTTTGGTGAAAAACATTTAAGCTTAAATTAATGCCAAATTCATCCTTTGAGTTATGTTAAGCTAGCAGTCAATCTAATTCTAATCCAATCATGAAAAATTTTATATCACGGATTTCGTTCATTTTCACAGTTAAACTAACCACATATGTCGTGCATATCAAGTTCAAATTTTGAGTTGTTTCGTTCAGTTCGTTTCAGCCCGCAAGTTCGAGCCATCAACTGTGTGCAACCTATATATGAGCGAGTACGACAGTTCTGCAGCCAACTGAAGCAAATTTTCGCAAGTCAACTTCAAGTTTTTATGAATCAATAAATTAATAAATATGCTGAAATGCAAAAATATGCAATTTTAAAATATAGCCTGGTCGTAAAATGCTTGTCTGTAAAAATCAGCAATTTTCACAATTTTAGAGAAAAAGGTTAATTTCTGCGCCAAAAATTTTCTACTGGCAAAGGATTCCAAGCAACATTGGGTATCGTTGGAACCTTTATATATGTACTGTGCCAGTGTGGAATTAGAAATTTTAGTTAGGAGGACCTCTAGTTTTTATAATATGCAGCTAAGCAAAACTTAATTACACTCATTTTTGCGAATTTCGGCAGTTCGCTAACTTCAAAAATTAATTACAATTTGTTTAAATACCTAATTCAAAATTCTAATTCCACAGTGACACAGTGTCTGTTTAGAGTTTTATACACTCTTAGAAATGTTCCAGTAGAAACTACAGGAATCACTTTTGTAGATGATCAATACAAAAGCTTTTGTAGAAAATACAGGTTAACTCTTGTAATTTCTACAGGTCATCCTTGGTGGTTATTCCGGATATACTTTGGTAGAATGGATTACAAGTTAGACTAGTATTCAAAACAAATGAAACCTGTAGTTTTCACTGGTTTACAGGTTTACTCTACAGGAAACTACTCGATACGCTGATAACGCAAACTTTGTATATAAGGGCGACAGTGGTCATAATTTTTGAAGACTGAAATTTTTGAATTTTTCAGATTTTCAGTCTTCCAACACCCCGTGGGTGATTTTTTTTGTAACGGCCGCTCCCCGCCGAAAATATTTTGGCAGCGGCCGCCCCCCGCACCTGCCCCCCCCCCCCCTTCTGAAATAACAGGTCGCTCCAGTAAAATTTACAAGTTTTGTCTTGTAAA
>JASAND010028375.1:0-72707 GCA_030248195.1 Trissonchulus latispiculum | reverse complement strand
TTCTGAAGACAAACAGATTGCATTTCAAATATAAGTTTACTAAATATCCATCAAAATTCAGTTAAGCAATATATATAATATACGTAAAAGGTTAGTATTAAATATTAGTGTGCTAAACAAAGGTAAACAACTAAATTTCACTGTTGAATCTAGGGTGTTGCTTCAGAAAAAGGGAGGGGGAAGAACCACTTGTCTGGTTATTTTATACCCCGACCCTTGAGAAATTCAGAAAAATTCAATTTTCTTATTGACCCTTCAAAAATTGCTAAACTTGCCGAGTTGACGACATGGTTTGGCAGGCTGTTCCAAATTGGAATTATTCTATTGCTGAAGAATGCTTTCGTAGATTCTCTTGTGCATAAATTATGTCGAAGTTTTTGGTTATGTCCACGCAACCCAACTTCTGATGCACGTTCGAAAAATTCATCAAACTGAAAGGATATTTGGTTGTGGCATATTTTGTACATCAGTTTTAAGTCTGATAATATGCGTCTAAGCTCAAGTGAGTCAATCTTCAGAAAGTCGAGTCTTTGTTTATAGGACAATTTTTGGAGACCGGGAATTCGTTTAGTATATCTCCTTTGAACATTTTCTACTAAATCGATATCTTTCAACAAATACGGAGACCAAATTTGGGAGTTATACTCTAAAATTGGGCGCACATATGTGTTGAACATCTTCAGTAAGAAGCTACAATTTCTTGATTCAAATGATCGGAAAATGCAAACTGATACTTTATTAGCTTTTTGACTTATTTTTGAACAGTGTGACGACGGTTTCATATCTGGCGACAACATTACTCCTAGATCGATAACTTTATCAACTTTTGCAAGCACCTGGTTGCTCATGGTGTACTCAATACTGTCCGAATCTACAACAGAACCATATACGAAGACCATACACTTTGAGAGAGACAGATTTAACTGCCATGTATTAGCCTAGGTGCAGATTCGGTCCAGGTCATCCTGAAGTCTTGCTGAATGTAGCTCCTTTGTTTCAATAAAAACTTTAGCATCATCAGCGTATAAGCTGATATTTGAGTTTGCAACGACTTCAGGCATATCATTGATGTACAGCAAGAACAAAACAGGCCCGAGAACTGTCCCTTGAGGAACACCACTGATAACAGGAAGGGAGACTGAGGTCGAACTATTTACTTTAACTTTTTGAACACGACCACACAAAAAGGCTTTCAACCATACGTGTGCTTGGGGGGGGGGTTTTCACCCCGCCCCCAGACTTGAACTCACCCCCCCCCCCCAGAGGGGTCCATCACCCCCCCCCCAGAATCCGGATTTTTCTGGTAAAAAACCGGAAAAATCCGGTTCTTCGGCGGCCTTCGGCCGCCCTTCACCCCCCCAGAACTTCCCTCCTGCACATGTCTGCTTTCAACCAATTAAAAATTTGTCCATGAATACCATATTTTTCAAGTTTCAACAATAATTTAATGTGGCTCACTGTATCGAAAGCTTTTGCAAAATCTAAGTATACACAGTGAGTGGCTAATCATGCGTTTTTGGATTTATTCCATCTGTGTAGGGTATTAATTAAATTCGTAAGAGTCGAATACTTACTTCTAAAGCCGTGCTGTTGTATATTAATCAGATTGTGATAGTTTAAAAATGACATCAAATGATGCTTAACGATTTGTTCCAGAACTTTACAACAGGCTGATGTAAGACTAATTGGTCTGTAATTATCCGGACTTGCTGGGGATCCTTTTCTTTTAAAAACTGGAACAACTATTGCATCCTTCCATGCCATTGGTAAAACACCACAATCTAGGAATTTTTGAAAAATGAGTTGGGTCTGATAAAACATTTGCTAATTTTTGTAAAAGTAAAGGTGGTACGTTATCGGGTCCAGCAGATAGCTTGGGCGGGGCCTTTTTCAAATAAGTCTCTACAACTTCTTTGCTTATCCGTAATTGGGCTATTTCAACTAATGTTCTAGGATGAAAGGTTGGTCTGTGACCATCATCGTTAGTAAATACTTTCGAGAATTTTTCATTAAGTAATTTGGCTTTATCTTTGTCTGTGACTACCTCTAGGGTTCCATCAATTAGAGTAGGAATGGCTCCTTTAGAAGAAAGTTTAGTCTTTATATAAGTGTATAAAGCTTTAGGGTCATTTTTGCGCAAGACGGCTTCTTCTGTCTCGTGCTTTTCTCGACGCAACAATTTGCGCATTTCTTTAGCAGCAGATTTATAGCTCATAAAGTAGCAATTGTTTTTAGATTTGCGATACTTTCTCCAAAGTTTCCTTTTGTTAGCCATTTTTATCTTTAAAGAAACAGGTATTGATCCAGACTTACAATTAATTTTCATCTTGGGGACATATATTTCAATAGCGATTTCAGTAATATTAGAAAAAGTTTCCCAACCTTCATCAACATTGCAGCCATTAAACAAACCATGCCAGTCAATCGTACTAAGCCAGTCCAGTCCATTTGCATGCCTTCCCAGTTTGCAAATTTAAAATTTGGCTTAGTTTTAATATGATTTAAATCAGAACTTTGGTTTACAGGAAAACTAAGTTCTATCATTGAATGGTCGCTGGTAGAAAAGGGTTCCAGTATATCTATATTGCCAAGGTAAACATCACTGCAAAATACTAGCTCAAGTATATTACTACCCTGTGTGGGCTGTTTAACAGGGTTTGTAAGCGCAACAGAACTGGTGCATTGCAGAAATTCGGTGTCCAAATCATTACGTGTGGTGCACGTATTCCAGTCTATGTGCGGGAAGTTGAAATCACCAAGTAAGATACAATCATAATCTGCAAAGCATAAATCACAAATATCTTTAAATAGCAAATCATTATTTTCGGGTGCTGCCAACATGGATCGGTAAACAGTGCCAACACGAAATTTTACTGAGGGCAAATATGCGTCCAGAAACAACAACTCAACTGGTCCATAAGATTCTGATTTTACTAAAACTTCAGGTTAATATTTTCTCGTGCGTAAACGATCACGCCCCCATGTAGTCCAACTTTTCTATCAGTGCGCCACAAAGAGTAACCATACACAGAAACAAAAGCGTCGTCATAATCAGTGGAAAGCCATGATTCGGTAATACAGACAATATCAGGTTTCCTTTGAGTCAATTCTACTTTTAATTCTTCAATTTTGTTGGTCAAACACTGAGAGTTGAAATATAGAATCTTAGATTTACGGAAACGGTTATCTACGTTTTCGCATTTATCGCTAAGTGTTGAATAACCTGACGGGTTCAGTTTGGGTTATTGGACCTCACCACGATCTTCCCCCGATTAATGACCACACTTTCACCCTTTGAGCGACGGAGCTTCAGCTCCTCTCTCAACTGACGATCAGCCTCCCGCTGAGCAAAGGTCAAATCCGGGCGGCACCAGGCAGGCCGGTCGTCCCCGGTCCCAGGAGATAGTTGGCGAAAACCACGGAGAAAGGTAGTCCTCGCTCCGTGGTATTTGAAGCAAACTTTTAGTATACGAGGACGACCGCGCCTAACCGGTCCGTCCCGGAAGACCCAGTCAACGGCAGACTCATCTAACTGCAATGCATCAGCACACATACGAATATTTTCCAAATCATTACTACGTTCTGGCATACCGATTATAACAAGATTTAATTTTTTCGAGTTCGCTTCTTCGAGGTCTTTGACCACGGCTGTGATCAGATTAGGCACTGACTTCGTATTAACTTCCAGGTCATGGATTCTGCGTTCAATAGCTCAAGATGCGGATTCGGGCCCCACATCCACAACCCAAATCAACCAAATACCCCCCCCCACCCCCCCCCCCCCCCCCCGCCCCCACAACCCAAAAAAATAACAACAATGAAACACCCCCACACCCACCCCCCCCAATTTCTTTTTTTATTCCTTTAACTATACCACCCCCCACCCCCCCCCCATATTAAAAACTTATATATTTTATATATCTATGTACTATATATATATATATATATATATATATATATATATATATATATATTAAATTTCGGAGTTGCCGTGATTTCATTGATGCTTGTCTGGTTTTGCCCGTTCCGTTCCGTCCGGGCCTCCTTCCTTCTCTTTTTTTTTTCCCTTTTTTCTTTTTTCTTTTTTTTTTTTGTTAATTTAAGTTCACAAACATTTAAGAAGTTTGTAGGTTATAACCACAGGAGATAACACAAAAGTGACTGGTGTACTCTTGGTACTTTGGTTCTTATACATTCTAAAACCATATATATTTTGATAGTATTTGAGAAAATTTAAATAACCTTCTGAAACGTCGTTTTTCCAAACGACAGAAACAAGAAACAAGGAAAAGGTTTCCCATTCTAAATTCCTACTTTAATTCAAATTTGTGTTCACATCTATTTAGACTTCAGATTCCAATACATTCCTTGTGAATCAGAAAACTTGTCTAATTTAAGGTAGCAATATAAATCAAACAGTTGCCATCTAACAAAACGCAAGCTATTAAATTAAATCTTCCTACGACAATTACATTGCTGCAGCAATTTGTACCGCTAATTCAGCACAAACAAACAATTTGTAGTGAAGCGGGCTGAAATCAGAGGTCCAAAATACGTCACACAGAGAGGCAGACGGCGAGCTGACGAAGAGATCTGCTCTTAGGTCTAAGGATCAAGCTAGCCTAGTGTGTGTCTAACCTAATCCAGATGGTCCGCCTGTTGGGTATGTGAGTTCGCTACTGCCTCAGGGTCCGTAATTGTCAAGGGGACAGTTGCGATGCTTAACTGACACCCGCGGATTTGTACCAGGGGTTACAGCACAAACAAAGAGAACCTTAAAGTCCGAACAACCGTCACACTCGAAGATCCAAGACCAGAGCTCCGTATGTGGGCTTCCTTCCGGCTCACTGTCAACAGTCCAAGCTTCGACCTCAGCGCGATCCCACGGCTGAGAACAGTTGCAATAGAATGTTACCTCAGAATGCTCAGGCTCAACTAGAGAACTACCATCGTGAACGAGAAAAAGTATGCTAAAACTGTACTGGTTGTGGCACTTAGGAGACTGATGAAATGGCAAATTAAGTTGGTTTTCAGGCGCGCTAATGTCACTAAAATCACTCAGGTTTCCCCTCTTCCTCACCGTAGATAAACTGAATTGGCTCCAGACTGATCTATTAATCCAAATATCGTCGACTCAGCGGTATCCAATCCAATCTAGTATCGACTTACAACAACTTAAGCTCTGATCCTAATCACTGTCTTTATTACTACAGGTTAACGTGCAACTTTTCACACACTAGATCAAATACACTACAAATCTATTGCAAGAACTGATACGACAGGAATCCGTTCACCGCCTACCAACTAAACCCAAAACTATGATCAGTCGAAAAAATCACATTTTCTTGAGTCCTCGAAATTTTTGAAACATTAAAAATAAGAATTAAAACAGCAGCAACAAACGACAGCTCTAGTGTATGGATGTAATAATATCCTTAAGAGTATATATTAACACAAATTTTAGAAAGGAGAATCCTCTTGTGCCTGGGTGAGACTAATTGTGCCTCAGTGAGACGGATTGTGCCTCAGTGAGACTGATTGTGCCTCAGCGAGACTTCAAGTTTTGTCTTAAATTTTGTGCCGCTGTGAGACCATTTTTTGCTTCAGCGAAACTACATTGTGCCTGGGTGAGACACAATCATCTGGCTTACTTATTTACTTGTCTGCAGAAAGAAACTGGATACGCAGAAATCCGAACTGACCTCAAGGATCAATCACATTGCCCCACGCTTGAGTGGATCACATAATACTTAACCTAGACAAAAACAGTTGAAAGGTATACAAATTGGAAAATTGAATGTCCGATCCGATATTATAAAGTGTAAGGCGGGGGAGGAGGGTCGGGGTGCTTGACTTGTAAACTATGGTTGTTCCATGTTCATTGCTGCTGCAGTAATCATGATGAGCTGTGGAGTGGATTGGGTTCATAGCTACACTGGTGACGGTTGACGAATAACTGTTTGTAGGGATCCCCATTTCGTATATTGTGTTGCCGCTTGAAGTTTCTAATACTGAGTCAAAGTCTCAAAAACTAAATTCAAAATGTGGAATTTTTAGAAAACTTACTCTAACAGTACCCGGCTTTTCGAAAAATCCAATTTCCACGCCGTCGGAGCGAATACCCTTCACCAGTAAACGTCTCCTAAAAACATGACCAGGGGACTAGCCCTCCAGCCATCCACCTTACGCGACAGTCCAATCGGTCGTTTAAAATTGATCCATTTCAGTTAGGTGTAGATCTGAACACTGCTTCTTTTAGGAGAATAAGAGCAACAACATGGACGGTCTTAAATAGGGTCTAGTAAAGGAAGTGACAGCGTTTTGTCTATTACTAGCTAATTTTTAAGTCTTACCCCGTTGCTTGTTTAAATGTTGTTAAAACTTTTTAGCACTTTTATCAGATGTTTATTTTATTTTTGTATAAAACCAGTAATTTGGTTTTAATTTTAATTTCACTGACGGAATAAACACAGCACAGAACACTTTTAAACTGATGTTGGCTGAAGAGTTTCCTATTCCTATCCACAAGTCTGCTGGTCGTTGAAAATGCAATATACATGTTTGGTAGTGTCGAACTTGTATCAATTTCAATTTTTTGTTTCCATTGTTGAACTTTTCTCACTGTCAGTGAGCAGCTGAGTAAACGAAGTAGTATTAATTGCTGCAATCAGTAAGCGTGAGTAGCTTATAGTTGCTTAGCTTCCAAACCTTTTTCTTAAGTGTTTCTTACTTATTTGGTATTAATTCATATAGGTGGCATTGTCTGTACCATGTGTAAAGTTGGTTAAAATTGCTACTTAAATTTGTGAACGTACCACTTTCAATATTTCAATGCTTCAATTTTCCGTAGTGAAACAGCTTCATTCTAACGATCAGTAAATAGTGTGTTCTTCGACTTATTCGTTTAAAAGCAGTCTGACTAACTGTATTAGTAGATTGAAAATGAAATTCAAGTTTAGTAGCCGTATTACTTAAAACTCCTATTCATGATTCAAAACTGTGTAGGCTGTGGAGTCAGCGGAGACTACTTTACTGTCATAATTTGACTTGTGCTTTGTTACGTTAAATCCTTCACGTGGGATTAGTACCTAATTGCAAAAGTATGACACTTGAAGTAAAGAGTAAAACTTTGATATGTACAGTTTTTGCTGACCCCCCCTTCTGCAAGCTTCCTCATTTTAAACAATCTTGCACCCTCAAGCTCGAAAAACATTTGGTTCAATATGCGTCCGTTGAGATCTTGAACATGCGAGCGTATGGGATAAATTTGTTTGAAATCAGGTCCAATTAGCAGGAGGTCAGCCGATCACGCGCAGAGTGGAGCAGTAAATGCTCTGTTAACAGAGAGTAGGTTTAGTGTCAGGCTCTTATGCATTTATGTTCTGTTGGTCGGTAATGCTACAAGTACAAGAGGTTTACCAACTTCATTCATAACTGCATGCACTAAAGTTAGTAGACCTAGTTCTTGGAATTGGAAGCACAATAGTATTTCTCAGATAATTGATCGTCAATATGAAGCATGACCTTCTTTAGTTTAAACAAGCGCATAAACAACTTCATAAATGTAATTTTTTAATTTTATGATGGATCCTGATCCTGCTACGTACTTTTCGAAAGCCCAAAGCAGTGTCAAAACTTTAGGTGTAAAATCGCTATTCTAAACCAATTTAGCAGGCAGTTTGCAGTTTTAGACCACTTTACGCCAGTTTCGGGCAAACATTTAACATTTCTGGGCATTTGGCATAATTTCTGTACAAAAGCTTCACGCTTGTCGAAATTTTAAATTCTGGGGGAGGAGTAGACAATTTATTAGGGTATTTCCACTTAGTCTTGTTGGTCTGGGTTCCAACTCAAGCATTTATCAGGTCACTTCACACTACGTAACTATGTCAGTATATTAATAGTTGTGTATTAATGGGTACCTAAATTAATTAGTTACACCTCTGTCCTAGCAATCTTCTTTTTCAAAGCGGAGGCAACTCAATAACTGATTCTCCGCTGCTTTTATGTTTGAAAATTAGCATCTGAAACTTGTGGTGATAATTAGTTTTTATTGCGTAAGCAAAATTTCAGCTCGGCTTTGCCCATTAAACCTTTTACATGCTTATACATACTACGCGTGTAAGTTAACTTATGCTTTCATGGCATAACAAGAAAAGCTGTTGGAATAATTTTAACATACGATAACTGTACTGTAAGTTTAATATACGTACTTTAATAAGTTGCCATTTGTTTTTAAACTACTTGCATTTGTAATATTACGTGTAACAAGCGTCATACTCTTAGTTATCAGCTGGCAGACATAATCTGCACAATAAAGCTGACTTCCCACAACTGAATACCTTCACTTCAAACATTTTTGCCCCTACGCTTACGTGTCATTGCTCCAAGCAGACACAATTTACGCTAACAGAGTAGTACCAAGAGTACATATATAATAATAAGAGTATGCCACTAGGCAAGCTTTATGTCATCAGAGCAAAAACTATGCTCTGCACGCTAACGTCCCACCCTCCCCCGCAAATCAGTACCTAGTCGAAACGGGGGTACGCTCACTCGCTCTATGTTTATGTGCTTAAGCTCGAAAACACAAGCAGTGCGTGCGCGAATTTTGTGCCTGCTTCGAGCTTTAGAACATAAACATAGCGCTCAAAATTCTTTGAAGTGATAGGTCTGATTTGCGGGGGGGTGGGTGGGCCGTTAGCGAGCAGAGCATAGGTTTTGCTTTGATAAAATAGAGTGTGCCTAGTGGCACACTCTTATATTATGTACTCTTGGTAGTACTGCTTGCGAACTTTAACACGCAAACATTGAGCGAGTGAGCGTTCACAATTGTGTACTGATTACTCAGCTTTGGGGCGTCACTAAGCGCTCGGTTATTGTGCTGGCGTCTGCCAGCTGACTAAAAGAGTGATGCTTATCACACTCATAGTTATTATGTACTCTTGCTTATACTGTACTCTTGCTTATACTAACTGGGTTGGAAGGCATGTTGATCATCTCATCCAACTATTTGTGACAAGCTACTAATTTCCAATAATCAGGAAGTGGAGTTAGCGCAGTCCTTCCTGAGCCATACGTTTCCTGTTCACTGAATCATATCGCACACTGTTCTTTCGAAAAACACGGAACACTGACTATGACTGGATATTTCAAGGGAATTATCAACTCCTGATTCTGGCTACTTAGAAACTGAAGTCACGTCATGAGTTCCATGAGGTAACTGTGCTAACCTCTCGGACTTATAGTGATAGCCTGATTGAACGATGTGAAAGTATCTATATCGTGCAAATGTTGGCAATTTAACTCAGTTCCATTTCGTAGATGTTCTTAAAAGAGTTTTGATGTGCATTAAATGAATTTAACAGCACATAAGAAAGGCCCATTTAATTTTGACATTTGTATTTGCTTATTTGCAGTAGACACCACTAATAAGTCTCACAATTGACCGTTGTAGTTACACTAGTTTTAACTTTGATGTGATTAAACATGTAACATTTCGAATTGTCTCAAAAATAGTCCGAGAAACAGCAATAGGCCTCCAAATCCTGCAAACAATTTGCTTTGTGTGTTTACAGCACTAAACTTAAGCTTAATCTGGTACTCCAGCACTGCAAAGAAACAAGGCAGATCTGCAACAACTGAGCACCAACAGCGGTGTCACAACATAATGCATTTCTGTTTTGAAATTTATGTTTAGTTATTTATTTATATTTATTTATGTTGGTGTTATGGTTATTATCAAGTTGGTGTTATCTCGACAAACATTCGAAATAAAGTGTCCTACAGTTCAAGGCCGGAGATAACTAGTATTATCAATAATTTGGTGCGCAAGTTCAATGCTACTTTGAGTGTTCTGGAAGGCTGCTGTTTTGGGGTTGCGCCATTTTTATGGACCATTAGTTTTTGCGATAATTGCTGTTTTTGAAAGTTGAGCCTAAAGGCCGATTCACATGATCAAATTCTCGTCAAATAAATTTGATCAAATTCGACCAAACTTTCACTTTGACAAATATGATGGTTTGAACGGGCATCAAATTCCATCAAATTTGCCATCAAATTGCTGTCAAACTATCAAATTGGTTTGGTCAGTGCGCAAAAACCATCAAATATTTGACGCCTTGTCCAATTACGTTTCACCACGTGTATCGCGTGAGCGTAAATCAGTATGAAGCATAGCTTTTTGTTTTCTTCACACATGCAGTTTCTCTACAGTCTTTCAATACAATGTGCAACATCTCAGGACTATAATAGCATACACTTTCATTAAACATACTTTGAATTTAATTTAAACGAATTAATAATTTAAAATTTTGCCAATGTTCGAACAAGTTGATGAAATACTTTATATTTAAAAATCGCCAATGAAAAGTTTTTAAAACTGTAAATTGTTTTAGATCTTTTTACCAACCTTTGACCCACGGATGTTTAGGTTTCGGTTCAGAATCACATTGAGATAACAAGAAAAACGCTAGTTTGCGCTTTTGACTGGCCATTTTCTACACGTGCAAATTCAAACTGGCGCCCAATTTGATCAAAATTTGGTCAATTTATTTGATGCTAATTTGACAGTGTACACAGGCAATTTGATCAAATATTTTGCTGTCAAAAAATTTGATCAAATTTATTTGACGAAAATTTGATGTGTGAACTGGCCTTAAGTTCAGTTTGTCCATCTTTTGTATTGAAATTGCCTGGTGCCTGAGGGGTAAAATAGAAATGCAGTGTAGTGCTAAGATACTCTTTGTTGAATTACAGTAAACTCTCGTAACTTCAAGTTGTCTCCGCTTTACTTCGTAGTTGTCCTAAAGCGTACAGGTAGTTTTCGGACATACATATGATCACGAAATCTGCAATCTTTTCGTTCATTTAAAATTATTTACTGGGAAAAAACTAGTCATATCCACAGCATATAGAAATTTAATGAGGTTTAATTGAATTGTAGACACATACAATTGATCTAATCAATTCTGGTAAATGGTTAATACTTATAGTATGGTGGAGGTTATGTTACTCTGTCCAGAAAATATGGATTGATAACGCTGCTACAATCATTATATATCTATGGAGACTGCTCCAGCAAAATCCCTTGTTGCAAAATCCAGTATTTTAAATTCATTAAATTCGGTAAGTCCCTGACTTTTAAGCAACTGAAATGTAAGAAAGTGGATGTCCCTTGGTTGGAACTAACTATATAATTAAGCACAGCAAGCAAGCACTGCAAATCCCAACAAACCTGAAAAAGATAGAGCGTTGGAAAATCTATTTGAGCTACCAATTTTTTATAGCAAATACTTTTGAAACAGAGTTTTCAGGTTCACAGTTTCAAGCAATTATGAAGTCGAAGGTTTATCCATTTATTTATATAAATATCAGTAAGAAACAAAAAACTTGCATCCGGTACATACGTACCCTTAGTGGGGTTTTATGGGGGTTTCATACACCTCCCTTGACCTGATGCTCACCATGAGAACGGCTACACAGAATACGGATTTTTTTATTTTTGGCGGCCGCCGCCTTCCCTCCAACATTGCTTCCTTTAGATGTCTGGTCCATCACTGTTCCTAACAATTCTCTGCAGAATACAATTCATTTGAACCCGTGTATCATCAGCTCCGAAGAAGCTCCTAAATACGCTCCCATGCCTCTTTCTCCGACTTTGGAGAATCTTTTGAAACGCATCCCAATCCATTTTGTCCACAGCACTGAAGTAAGCAGAAACATACCTTTCCTTGCCCTCCGCTTTCTACGCATAAATGCGTAAACGGATTGATAATATTTTTGCTTTATCCTTTATTAGATTACAGAGTTTAATACAGTGGCAGTACTTCTAGTTTAGCTTGATCTTATAACGTTTACATACGGTCGACGCGGCAAGACACAATTAGCTGGATTCTGCTTATCCCTTATTATCACTACGCTAACCGTTTGGTGTCTACATAATTTTGTTCAGGAGTTTGCCAAAGATCCGGTGACTGTAAAAAAGCAGGTACTGAACTAAACATTTTACAATATTTAAACCTGCATTTTCACCAGTTTAAGTTTAAATACATAACTTGAATTCATATTGTCATATCATCTATTCGCTGTTCCGCTAAGAATCCATCATTAATACTGCTTCGATTTTATGAAACTTTCTGATAGATTAATTCTTTCATTTATCACATTCTGTCTGGACAAATGAGCAAAATATCCACAAGTCCGGCGCAAGGAAGCAAAATATCCATAAATCCGGCGTAAGTAAGGACAGACAAAAGTGAATTTGACAGCGAAACTAATTTGTAAAAATCGTATGATTCGAAAACTTAAACCAATTGTTCGATAAGTTAAGCTATTTTACTCTAACTATTGAATTTAAGCTAACGCGAAATTTTGTGCCACTGTAGTTCACAGTTAATGATAGTCATGCACGTGGACATATAAATAATTTAACCGTCAATAAATTCTCCATGCTTTTACGAGCAACTTTTTCTTTAGATCAACCATAATAGCATATTTCCGTCAGTGACTGTATGTAATATGAATCCGTTTTATAAGATGGCTTACTTCCTTTCGGCAGCTGGAAAGAAAATGGTACGAAACAAGAACGGGCTGATCTAGGTTTCAGTGTACAAAAAATTATTGATTTTTAGTTTGATTAGGAGTTAATTGTAGTCTTACGCAAATCTGTCATCTGTCAACTGTAATCTCAGTTCCTGTTAATGCTACTGAAGGCTGATGAAATCCTGATAAATACAGTAATTTTACGAGCTGTTAATGATACAAAAATTATTACACGTTGTTATTACAAATTTTTACCAATTCGCAAGATTGTTACAATGACTGATAACCTGGTTCATTCAAAGCGGCCAATTTCATAAACCTATTATCATCGACTTTGTTAATCTCTTGTGACATCAAGAGCACAGTTATTAGCGAGAACCAATGCAACAGTCTCGGAAAACAGTATGTTTTCAGAAACAGCTAGCGATGGATCTAGATGATATTCTTGCAAATGCAGACCATGGTAAGTTTGAAATCTAAATCATGGTGAGTTAGAAATTTAAAAGATTTGATGACCTCACTTTAAAGTTCTTGATGCTGATTCCATGTTAAAATGTCTAACTGCAATGTTTAGCTGTTGCTTTCTTAGTTTCCTAAAAATTATTTTAAGCACTTGCGTAGAAAATAACGGTGCAATCAGTATCCCAAGCCATTTTCTGGTAGGAATACAATAATGAATCAAGCTGGGGACTGTAGATTTTGACAAATTTTGGCTAAAATCTTTCTGTTTTAGAAAACTCCCCATAAGATTTGGAAGGCAAACTTACCTGAAAATCCAGTTAAATGCTAGAAATCGAAATTTTCCATGGCTTTTGCGTCAATTTGTGTCAAGTCTTAGTTAAGCACTAGGTAGAAACTTACTGAAAGTGTCAATAGTAACTTACTAAAACGCTTTAAAATGACGACCCGACTCTGATATCAAATTCTGGTCAAAATCAACAGTGATAACTAATAGCCGTTGATAGGATAGATACAGGTACAGGCCCATTAACTGGTGCCCTATGGCCAGCGATCTTGAAAACATCGAATACCATCCAAATTTTTAATATGTGCAGTCATGAAGTTATTTTGGCCAACATATACGTATCCTGCTTTTTCAGATGAGGTGCTTAGCTATCAAACTTTGAAGGTTATTATTGGAGATTGAATCTGCAGATTAAATCATAACAATACAAACATGAATTATCAGATTGACACATATAATAGAAGATTAAAGCAGGCCGATAGTTCAGTGAAAGGTTGTCTGTGCGTTTATAAAAAGATGGATGCAATTGCAACACCTTTTTAGTACAAATAATGTTCGCATCTATAAGTCTAGAAGTATGTACGACGTTGTTGCGAGTTAAAAGTTTTTTACAGACAAGCCACGAGAAAACTTAGCGAATACCTGCTACAATAAAAAGTTAAACTGCTGGGAAGGCTGGATATCCAGATGTCTTGGAGATGTCTATTTTGGCACCGCCAACAGAACAATATCAAATAAGACGTGTCAACACTGGAATTCCACGGAACCCCATTGGCATAACAATAAACGCCTAGGGAGTCACAACCACTGCAGAAATCCTGACTTCAGTGCATCGGGTCCTTGGTGCTATACCATGAGTGGCTCTGTACGAACTGAGGGATGTTTTGCTATTTGCTCTGGTAAGGTTTTCAGATGGACCACCAATAAGCCAGTAACTGAAAGTAGTGCTGGGACCGGTTCCAATTTTTGAAACCTGTTCCGGTTCTTGATTATCGGTTCCGGTTCCGGTTCTAGCTACAACTTTCCTCGACCAATTTCAACCGGTCCAATAAAATTTGCTCATCTATTCAACAGTATATGCTCAACTATTCCAAAGAATAATCTTCGAAAATGCAGCTATCTCGGGGCCGATGATTTTCTTCGAGATCGAAAAGAATAGCAAAAAATAGGGCAAATTGTTCAACGAGAATTATACATTTCGAACACTTCTACAGAACATAGGCATGTACAAAGTTAACTTAATAGTTAAAACAACAGAACTGTGTGTGCATTAAATGAAATCAATCTATTAAGTTTTTATTGTAAAAAGATATTGTTTTAATTTATGTAGCTGAAATAAACACCTAACTTGGAATACACGTTAGTTATTCTTTTTTGTTATACCCTTTCCAGAAGACTTAAAACATTGACTAAAAACTGTTATTAAAGACATATCATAAAACAGATATCAAATAAGCTACCATTCACACAAAAACTTAGCCGTCATCAAAATTTCAGTCTACATATAAATTCCAAATGCTACATTCTAATAAAATTTTAAAATTCTACAAAATAAACCTTGATTGTAGCTTCAAACAACCAAAATTAACACTAGAGTCGGTCCGGTTCCAAAAGCCACCGGTTCCGGTTCCCGTTCCGTTTCTACAGGTTTCTTTTGGAACCGATCCCAGCACTAGCTGAAAGACTACACATACAAAAACGAGATTGAACCGTTTTAACTGTTAGATTGGAAAAACCGACTGTGGAACAATTAATTTGCAAGTTATGAATATATAATTATATTTTATTTATCTTCAGCTTAAAGCTATGTTGTCAACTAGCAGTTGGCCCTAATCTTTATCACTTAAGTATAACAAAACAGTAGTGGCTGGGAAACAAGAATTATTACTTTGCTTGAAACAACTCAAAATTGTATTCGAAAATAGTTATTCTTACACAAAAATTTTAGCTTTGATTTTAGGACGTACAGATAGATGTTGCTAAGGTGGTGATTTCTCTTAGGGGCATTACCTGAACAATTAGTACTCATTCATTTCTTAAGGGAGGGCCGCTTGGATCAAAAATTCGGCCCTCGCGGATTTCGCTCAAATTCTGCCATTGATGCGTTCTAGAGCCGTACGGAATCCATTGAAATTTGAGATCATTTCGTCAAGAAATAGAACAGTTACAGCCGTTCAACATTTCCAATTCCTATTGAAAATGGCCTAAAACCGGAACTTTAGATGTTTCGCTTCTGACAACAATAACTTATTCAAATCAAAACTGTTGGAAACGTTCAATAACTCACTTTGTAGCTAAATACAATATCTAAAATTTGTCGAAGAGCGTTTTTCAAAAACCAGTTTCTAACTTTTCTAGTAGTCCTTTTCGCGAAAGCACTCCCAAAGCTCAGAAATTGAAACATCACGGAGATACGGTTTTTGACCGATAACTGTAAACAGCTGCAAAATGAACGTTTGCGCCAGGAAGAAAAGTTTTTAAAATTAAAGGAGCTATCGACTGATATAGGTACTGTGTATATTTGTAGAGTTCGAAAATTTTCGAAAAATGCCATGTTTTCACAAATTTTTGGGATTGCCTCACGGAAACGATTACTGTAAAAGTTAGAAATAAAATTTTGATGTATTGTGATGTATTGATGTAAAATATTGTATGTAGCTACAAAACGAGCTATAGACCGTTTCGAACGGTATTGATTTGGAAAGTAATCGTTGTCTGAAGCAGAAAATGTAAGTTTCCGGTTTTAGACCATTTGCCATTAGGAATTGGGAATTGTGAATGGCAGTAACTTTTTATCTCGCCTGGAGGCGGGATACTTGCAATCGTTTGAGTCTCTTTTTGAACTGAATCGTCTTAAGTCATGAAATTTGCTTTATCCTTAACACGTAGCTCACTAGGTGGCTGTTTCTGCAAGCAGGAGGCATATTAAAAAGTTTGCCACGGGATGTTTTTGAAATCAAAGTTTTCATTCTGCTCATATCGAAGATTGAATGAGGTTCCTGAAAGTAAACTTATTTAAATTTTTGGCAACCCCTTGTGTTGGGATTGGCCGAAAATTTCCAAGGTTGGCTTGGCTTGGCTTGGCCGGAGTTTGAAGTTGGCCGGCCAATTGGCTGGCCAGTTGGCTGGCCGTTGGCCGATGGCCGATGGCCGACCAATGGCCGTTGGCCGGCCAATGGCCAATGGCCAACGGCCAACTGGTTGGCCGTTGGCCGCTCGTTGGCCGTTGGCTGTTTCTTGGCCGTAAGCTATTGGCCGTTCTTTTGCTATCTATCAACGTTGGCCAGCTGGAAATTACTATTTTTATTCGTCTACCGTGCTTAATTAGGCGTCAACTTAATTAAACTTTATTTCAATAGTATATACAAATTACAATATTTGTAAAATAGTTTTTCCAAACATTTAGCTCCGTTTAGATTTAGGTTTAGATAACTCTGTTTTAATTTTGCTGGAGGACCGCATTAAAGTGATGAGTCGTTCACCGCCAGACAAATTTAGAAACTGCGTTGTTAGCACACTTAAAATTTGCATGCAATTAGCAAATATAATTAAATTTTTCAACACAGGTAACGCACAAGATCAGTAAATTTGAGCTTGGCCAGCACTCGGCCATTGGCCAGCCAACGTCCAACGGCCAGCCAGTTGGCCGTTGGCCATTGGCCGTTGGCCAAGCCAACTGGCCGAGATTTTCTCGGCCAACGGCCAATGATTGGCCGGCCATTGGCCAGCCATTGGCCGCACCGACCAATGCACAACACTAGCAACCCCCCCCCCTTTGCTCATTTATTTTTGTTTTCTATAGAATAATTCGTTTGAACTCTGCCACTCTTGGTTGACAAGATAATTGTAGGAAAATGGAGTTGCTAGAATATGCAAATTAGTTTCTTCGAATTTTAGACCATTATTATGCGTTATTCTGTGGTGAACAGTGGTGCACACATTCCTCCATCTACATTGACATAGCCATTTACAAGTCCAAACCTCAGCAACATGAATAATATATAGCAGAATTATTAGCATTAATATATAGCAGCATTAAAGTGGTTACCATGTGTGTACTTCAAAAATGTAGTGGCTTCGCCGGAACTTTCTAGTTAAAAATCGTCTGTTTTGGTGCTAAAACTTTATTGTTGAACACTTATTAGCTTTAGCTATAGCAGTGCATGTATAAAACAAGTTATTTTGCCGTATTTTAACCCATTTTGTTCCTGTCCCCCCACTTTTTTGGACCTTTCCCTACTAGTGGGGGAGCGTCCCCAACTTATTTTTGCCTAACGTACAAAACCCTGTACCTTCTGTCGACTATTTAAGTCTCTTAATTTTGCGATACTGAATGGCAGTTCATAGGATCCATTATACAGAATTTTGAAGAAAGCAAATTTTGTTGAGGACAAGCTAATGACCTCAAATTAACTAAGAAATGTTTACCGCAGGAGTTCAGGTGGTTTCGTGGTCAGTGTGGTCAAAACATCAGCCGGCCGCATCAATAACCTCAATGAGTTCAACAGCTGGTCATAATTACTTAAATTTCTTCAGAAGGATTATTTGATACGCTGAGCTTTGAGTTGATTAACTGCGAATGCGAAACTGGCTTTAACTGAAAGCGGCATATGCGTTATGCCACCAAAAGATCCAATTCACCACAGATGACCACAGATTCAGGAAGTTTTTGAAAGCTATGTAAATTGTCAGGTTTTCCGCATGTCACAAAATAAGAAGGTTTGAGGAATCTTAAATTGGTTAAACCATGAAACAAACTTTAGCTTGAAAAGGGATGGCATATAAACAACTTGAAAAATATGAATTTTGGAAATGACTGATTTGTAATCTATATCCAAATGAGTGAGCAGCGGAAGACTGTAATTTGCCGGGGGCAGATTCGTTTACTTTTTCCTACGAACAAAATGTCGAATGAGCTTTGATGACGACTAGAGAAGAGGGTGGTAGGCACAAAACAAATTGAATCGCTCTAGTCTTGTTCTGAAGGGGCGTAGAGAGTACAAACATGCAGAATGAGCAAAGCATACCATTGTTAAGTGCCCTCCCCCACCCCGGTAAACGCGCTGTGCCGTCTGAAGTCACCGTGAAGCTGGAGCATGGCATCCAAAGATCATGCCTGCGCAGTTAAGAATTCAGAAGAAGTTTTGTCTACGGTTAATTAAATGGTATACGAGTTCTGATTTTTCAACATGCTAATTTGAGTTCAACTACGAGATAATGCCCCGTTTAGCGGCCTACTTGTTTTATTCCTGGACGAAATCATCTAAAATTTCAAAGATTTGCTTACGGCCCTAGGGAGTATCAATGGGCACAATTTACGCGAAATCACTGAGGGCCGAACTTTTTACACAAGTAGCCCCCCCTTAAAGCTAGAAAATGTAAATACAAATGTAGCTCAACATTTTCTCCTTTCAATAGATGTACTGAAACTAATTTTGGCTTTCTAGGATTTGCTCACCAAGTTTAGAACGCAATTTTTCTTGGAAACGAATGTGAAGTTTTCGTCAGACAAATATTTGTATTAAATTTGTTAGGCCACCACTATTAACACCAACAATCGGAGTTGCTAAAAGGGTGATCTTGCGCAGAGTCCAGCTGTCAAACAGCAACAGTCCAGCTTGGATTTCTCGACAATTGCTGATGAAGTATTTGTTGCATTTTGGCACGAACTATATTTTTAGTGGCCTATAATTAACACCCTAGGTTTAGGCTTAAGGTTTACGCAATTGAAAAAAACGATAATAATATCCTATATGAAAAGACTGTGTTAAAATCAAAATAAACAATTGGCTGTAAGCAAGAAGTATAAAAATACTTATGGAACGCACAAATGATCAACTTATCAAGATCTTTCGAACGAATAATTATAACCATTCAGTGACTAGCCATTTCCAGATATGTAGATAATCCTCAAAAACAGACTTGGCGACATTTAAAAACGTGAGCTTAAAAAGTAAGTGTAGGACGGAAAACGTAATTTATGAATGTATCATAAAATTTCTACTTGAGTTGTGCCGTATACTAAACTAAACTGAACCTTAGAGCAGTTGTAATACAGCTCTACTTTATTAAAGGCGAAGGCCAAGTACAAGAAGAGAACCAGAGTCTAATGGAATGGATTGCAAACCATGTTTCAGAAGAACCTATATCGACCTTGGATTGCCCTGCGGACTGGATTCGTGGCCTCAATGCCTGCTACAGAACAATTAACTCTCATGCAAGCTATCGGTAATGCTGGCAACTTTTTTGTTTTGTAGGTTTTGTCATTTTCGATTTTTTAAGGTTATGAAAGTTATTTTTGTTTCGTTTGCAAAAGTTCAAAATGGCAACCGGTAGTTTTGTGAGAATCACCTATGAATATAAAAACCTATAATCACTAAAAACATTCAGTGGTGGTAAAAGTTCCTAGTTGAGATATTAAGCAAATATAAGTAGATGCAATAACCATATAATATAAATACAAAAGTAATGAATAATAAAGTATAAAAACTAACAAATTACCACACAGTGGAAAGATTTCTCTAAGCTAACTCCATCCGAAAGTGGCTGTTAGTTTCGTTCTTTTATTTTAGAATAGCAAGTGTTTAGTTTTTGTGAAGATATTAATCTTTGAATAACTGTAAAAGATGTACTAGTCTGCCGTTTTCAGTGACTTCAGTGACCCAAATTTTTATATCTATATTTCTGTAGTGGTAATGATTCTGATTTCAAAGAAATCAACTGCTAGCTTTGCGTGCTAAGCATAGGTATTGCCGGCGTCGAAGACATTTAAACCTAATAAGCTTCCGAAAAGTAAATATTCGATTAGAGTACAAGTGCATAGCTTTAATGCCGTCGCAAACGGATTTTTTGTGCTAGATTTTATCCTTTATCGAGAGAAATTGATACATGCCATTGGTCAATCACTAGAATATCAAGTGTTTTCAGATGTTTTCACAGTCAAGGCCTACACTCCTGGGGCCTATTTCATAAAACTGCATTGGGTACATTAGACTTAGTACATTACAATGTAACCTTCTAAATTTGTACATTTCTCTGCTTCATAAAACAAATGTAGATTTTACAATGTAATGTTACATTACATTCGACTCCTTTGAAGTTTCATGTTGGAAAGCCGTATTCTACATTGTAATTATTGAGGTGTCAACGCCTAGCTATTGAGTAAATATAAATCTTAATAGAGGATTTAATCCAGTAATGAACTACATAGTATCAAGTATTGTTTAGTTAACAAATTCTATGGTTAGTAAAGAGGCGATGTATTATTAGCCTTTTAGTCCTGACATATCAATAATGAAGTGCACAATGTAGTTACAATACTACAGAAGTTCACCCGCTTGGAAAAATTAAAGTATTAACATAAATTAATTAATTAATTAATAAAATTAGGAAACATTTTTAAGTTTTTATTCCTTTGTTTAGTCAGATGTTAATTGTTTTCTAAGTTTACAGCAATGTATGCATTGAAAATTTCAATAATCAGTATTGCAGGCAGCTTCTCAACGTTGCTCAACACTTTCCATAACTTTAACTTCTGTACTCCTTCATTTTTCTGTTGAAAATGGCAAAAAGTTAACCTTTTCACAGCAGTCTTAACACAGCAGTAAATGTAGCTACATGATAGATTACATTGTCCTGAAAATAACTTTATAAAACCGACTCAATTTTATTACATGGCAGAGGTCCTATATTTTCAATACAGCAATTACTTCATTTTTACCTCATTGCAATGCATCCAGTTACATAGTAGTTACATTAGTGTCTAAAATATTTTACGAAACAGAACTGCTGTCAATGTAGAAATGTAGCTACATTGTACTAGTGTTTTAGAACGGCCGGGCAGCCGGCGGCCGGCCGCCGGCCGGCCGGCGGCTTTTAGGCCGGCCGCCCGCCCGGCAGTGCGTCTGGCCCTCGGGCCGGCGGCCCGCCGTTGGCCGTTCGGCCGTTCAGCCGCCGGCTGGCCGTTGGCCGGCGGCTGGCCGCCGGCCTATCACAAATATTTGTAGCTAACACTGCAATTTGAACAGAGCTACGAATATTTACAAAACAAATTGAAGACTGAAGGGGAACTTTATCCAAGTAGATCAGGTAAAAATTATTTTCATTGTCTTTGTAATGCATAATTTAAATATTTAGTAATTTTCTGGCTCAAACACTCAAAAATATGTGCTGCTAGCCACCGGCCAGCCGGCGGCCGGCCGGCCGTTGGCCGCCGGCCACGAACGGCCAACGGCCGGCCGGCCGGCCGTTGGCCGCCGGCCGGCCACTGACATTTTGCGGCGGCCGGCGGCCGGCCGCCGGCCGGTTCCACCCGGCCGTTCTAAAACGCTACATTGTACTAAATATAAGGTTTATGAATATGCCCCTGCTTGCAACAAACGCATCGCTTTTCTTGAAAATGTAAGTTTTATGAAACAGGCCCCGGGATGCAACAAACGCGTCACTTCTCACACGATGGTTTTGTAAGTTGTTTACCAAAGTTCATAATGCTAGATATATTTTAGTATGTCTGCTGCTGACAAGGCATGCAATTTCCTGCATCCGAACAGTAGTTTGCCAACATTTAAAGATGCTGAACAATGGAAGGATTTTCTGGAAAATTTTTTGTAAATATATTTTATAATATATAAAATAATCATTTACTTGAGTCGCTGTTTGTAAGAATCGACCACCATGCGTCCGAAAAATTCGACCTTGTTTGATTTCTCCATTTTCACATATGCAGAAATAGAAGTCAGAAGAATCGTAATGGTTCAATTCCAAGCGCTGGAAATGGCTCCTAGCTCGAGCTATAGGTTCTGTAAGTTGACTCAATTGGGGCTGGTTTGGCGCCTTCCAACAGATGTGTCGCACCCGTTAAATAACTTTTGCCTCTAGTTTTTGCAGAGCACACAAGGGTAATGGACATACACTGAGTTTGAAGAATTTTTTCAAGGTTTAGGGATTCTGGCCGTGTTTATGTTTCAAACGCGATCTCTGTCTTAAAATGTTGATTTAGTAGTTTTTCTGCAACACATGATGAAGGGCAAACATTGCTTCAAAATATTAGTCTAGAATAGAGCTAACTTGGTGCAAAAGCCAGCTTTCTCTATGATATGGGATATGTGTAAATTTAACCTGAAGTGGTTGCTGATTACTGCGGTTAGATTAGTTATGTGCAGACAGCAGTTAGCCTAACAATGTCCTATTTTTGACTTTATCGCAAAATATGTCCTATCCTGGCTTGTCGTAGACCCATCGCTCGGAATTTGACCTGCAATATCTCTCGAAAAACAACAAATACCGCCCTAAAACTTTGTGTGTGTTAATATACCACCGTTAGTGTCAACATCTCGGAAAGTTTAAGCCAAATCCGAGTACTTTCATTTTTTCATGATTTTAAGTGCTCGATTTGACTTAAACATTTCTCAGACGTTGAACCTAGAGGTGGCATAACACACACCCACACCCCCCACACACAATTTTTGGGAGGTATCAGGACAGACATAACCAGCAGAAAAGTCCTATTTTGCAATAAAACTAGAAAATAGGAAATTTTACCCCTACTGCACTTGGCACATAACTTATCTAACCACTGCAATTTTCGGTACACAGAATTAGCCAATTCTAGCAAATTTTTTCCATTTTTCAGGGAGAAGCCCACGAGCAAACAAAAATACTGAACCAGCACCAGTGCGTGCTGAAGTTTACAAATGTACCATGCCACAGGGAAAGCTGGTACTTGCACCAAGTTATTGCTATCCTGGATAAATATTTTGATGCACTATTTACCCTTCCTTCGAAACTGCAGCTAGAATTATGGGCAAAAAACTACAAAACCAGCATCCTAAAACAGAGACAGTATTTGAAACAAACGCGAGCAGAATCCACAAGCCACTTCACAGAATCCACAGAGAGAAAACTGTTTATAACTCAGGACGTCGGTGTGTCTAATATCCCCACATGTGCTCGACAAAATTTAGAGACAAATAAAATTTAACGAGTGCTACACAGAAGTCGGCCATACAGAGGTGGCTTTGGTCGGTTCTAGCAGAAAGGGGCTCATATGTATTTTTTCTGTGTCACATAGTAAAGATGAAAATTTCTTTTTACCATAATATATGGTAGTTGACAAATTTGCGCCGTTACAAGGTCAAGTTGGTTAAACAAAAATCTAAACCTCAATTTACGCTAGACAAAAAGTACATCAGTTAAAGGCACGTTTATGTGGACGCGGATCAAATGATGTGTTTTCGTCGTTCCTGAAGCTGTAACCAACTGCAAATTTGCTTACGACTAAACATTTAACTCGGAAAATGTCAATAGTGAAAGCGCTGAACAAGTGGTTGGTCCGTTTTAATAACAATTAATAATTTTAATAATTTTTAATAATTTTTAACCATAATATAACATAGTATAACTTGGTGTAGGTTTCTGATTTGTCTAATTTCATGAAATCGTTTAGAAAAAACAACTCAATTTACGGTCGACAAATGATTGAACGCAAAGGACAGGAGGCAGAAGTGCTATTGGGGGCAAGATTTCAGGACGGAAAGTGGAATGCGCTTTGGCCACCTAATTGTACACTCAGGTGTGCTTGAATTTATAACAACTCAAATGTTAAGTCTGTTGATTCAAACTAAAGGATTTACATTTACAAAAGCCTAAAACTAATCTTAATTGATTAAATCGCTAGTCTAAAGGTTTTAACCTTGTTAAGATCTTGAGACTAGATATTAATAAATTCATCTCCCATGACTTAATCCATTCGACTAAGAACTAAATACTTAATTGTGAATCATTCTGGGAAATTCATTTACTTTAAAACAAATGTCTTAGGACTCCAGTGTGAAGCCGGCTTAATAAAAATCGGTGCTTGAAGGCAGCAGTCTCAGCTTTCAGCTTGAGATTTTTAGCTTATATATTTCATTTGCTTTCGCCTCCATGAGAAGTGGTGCAAGACACAATAATATTAGATTTTGTCGGTATTTCAGTTTGAGACGAAATAACTATTCGGCTTTGTTAAAAAAAATTTGACCCACCTCCCTAGTTAATTGTTAATAAAACTGCTCAATACCCAATTAAGCTGTAGCGTTTCGTATAACTAAAACATTATCAAACTGAACCTGAAGTTTAGGTATCTACAGTTTGGCAGTGCATTTTGGCGCAAAAGCATTGAAGAAACTCAATGCCTTACCACAGATCTGTTTTACGATAGTGATGGAGTAAAATTGCACTCTTGTCATATGCCCGCAACGATCGTTTGCCAAATACAAGATGATACTGTCTCAGTCTGTATACAAGACAAAGGTATGCCTAAGACTTAGTATACAATTTATTGCCGCGCATTAAATGTTATTGTTTTATCAAATTGTAATAACTTGCAAAACTTTGCGATACTTTGAACATGTTAGTCATTTCGACCGAAATATTGGAGTTGAGTGAACGGTTGTATTGATGCGACCTCAGAAGTTTTGATTTGGTTCAGTTCGATTTTCGCCATGAAAATCATCAGATTTGATTCAGTTCGATTTTCTAGGCCCGAAAAATGAATTGATTTGATTCAGTTCGATTTTTTCAATTTGAAAGACTTTTGATTTTGATGCAGTTTTTATGAAAACTAAATTTTGATGCGACTTTTGATTATTAAAATTTGCGTTTCTGAAAATTTTACCTAAATTTAAACCAACCTAATCACCAGAGATTGTTGTAGTCAGAACATAAAAATTGCAGGACATTTTGAGAACATAAAATATTCACTTTTCATAATATTAAATGCCCATTGCTGAAGTAGAGATTCTTAATATAACTTAGACTTCTCGACTTTAATGAAATCTTTGCATGCTAATCTTGATCAAAGTTAGAGCTAATGTAAGAATACTAACAGTCTCGCGAAACGCGAAAGGCTGGCTACATTAAAGCAATAAACCTATTCTAGCAAATGCCTGCTAATACTGTATTCCAAACTAAAAATTCCCTTATTAAGATTTTGCTGGTACATCTACAGTGAGCACTGCCATAGTGAAGACCACAAACAAACCTTAAATGTACACTGTATATAATGGGATCAACTGTACTGAAAAAGATGCATACATGGAAAAGTATTTATCATTGTGCAATGAGACTAAGTGAAAGCTTTTAGCATATATTCTGCTGCATCAAAATGTGAATCAAAATCGCATCAAAATCAAAATTATGATTCATGGACAAACGTTTTGACTTGATTCAGTTCGATTTTGGCTTCTGAAAATTCAGTTAGATTTGATTCAGTTCGATTTGTTGCTGTGAAAAATTAAATGATTTGATTCAGTTCGATTAATCAAAAATCAAAAGTCGCATCAAAACAATTTTGATTCGATTCTAATCGAAAATCAAAGCAACCGTAGTGAGTGTATAACCTGAAAATTCTGGCACTATTTATGAAATTTTTAGAAAGTTTTTGAAAAATTTCTAGTCTGGACTCTCAATGTTCGTAGATACTTATAGTTTTATGTGCTATTTCAACAGACTATATTGTAAAACAAAAGTTCATTTCTGAATTCAAGTTAAAATCGCAATGAAAGTGAAAGCTCAATTCATGTGTAGTAAACATTGACATCAAGGAAAAGCTTTATATATTATTTGATAAGGAATCTGGATGCTTAGCAAATCTCACCACCTCCGGACCGAATCAGAATCTAAAATGTGTTCAGTGTGGAAACATTTCTTCTTACTTTTGATGCAGTCCTACTATGCTTTATCAGCTTACCATATTTACCATAATATATACATTTGTCGTGTCTAGGTGAGTAATTTAGATGAAACAGCTAACATTAGAGGAGGTGGAAGGCACGTTTGGCTTAACCTAGACGTAATGTCTGAATCAAGCGACATTGTTTACGAGGCATTATCGACAATGCATGAAACTCCGATTGATAGCACAGTGGCTGTGTTCAGAAACCTGGTAAGTGGTGTACTTGCAACCCGTAGAACTGTTGACGTTGTGTAACTCGTGTATGCTTCTGTCCTAATTTTTAGAAATTAGCTTTAAGACCGGGGCTAATATTCAAAAAACCTATAGCCCTTTGATAAACTTTATCTTGGTTTAAAAGCATTGACATTGATAACACTAAGTTTAGAAATTCAGCTTTTCTCTAAACAGTGGAGCGCATCTTTTCAGGTTTTGCTGTGGATGCTTAAGTTATTTTACATGCCATCCTAAAAATAGGAATTAATTTTAAACAGCTTAAATATCTTAATCTATATGTTTGTAATGGCTAGATAAATGATCGGCCTTTCTTTGGTCAAGCGAATTGACTCTTTGAATAACAGAAACCTAGTAAGCTTAAGGCTTAGCCGAAGATTTTAGTTGAATAATGTAGTGGAAGTTATTCTTAGGTTTCTTAAAGAATACTTAAGGTTAAGGGACAACAGCGTCCAAGCACAATTTTTAATGGGGAACAAACTCGTACGTATCCTCAGCATTACTTGTAATACTAAATTCTTTCCATGCATATATTTTGATATTGTAAACTGTTGTTATCTGAACTAAATAATTTCAGCAAGCTCAAGCTAACTTTAAAGATGGTGACCAACAGCAGCAAGCCCTGAATTTACTAAATGGAGTGCAGGCATACCTGTCTAATGTGCATAACACGGACGACAGAACACTACGGCCAAAGGCAAACTCTTTCAGTGACATCATCAAAAAATGCCTTTTTGCGGATTCCAGTTGCAAAAAGTAATAAAGTAAATAGTAAAATGCAAAACAAATAACAGATACACGACTAGTAACGTGCGCATATTTAATGTCATGTCCAAAGTCTCCACTGTTTTCCATCCCTATTAATTTAGCTGACAAAGATTTTGTTTACTGGTACCACAAGAAATGTTGCATTTTCAGTTCTAAACAGCAATAAGGTATTTAAACTGACTTTTAGAAACAACTTCCAATATTTTTATGATCCATACCAGGGAGATTGCGTTACGGTTACCTTACCAAAATCTACACACCCTCCTGGTGAAATTAATGGTAATGCGTTTTTGCGTCTAATTTTATTGAAGAGCTACTGTAGAACCGGTGTCGTATAATATTCCCCCGTAATATTTTCCCTATAGGGTATAATACTCCCCCCCCCGTTATATTCCCCCAATCAGCTACAATTTTCCCCTTCTAAATAAAACCTAGCCATACAATGCAGGAAATTTGACAGGGTCCAAACAGCAACGCTTTGGAAAAGTTGGTAATCTGCAAGTAAAATGCTGAAATAAATTTTACATGTTGGTTTCTGTTATTATATAATTATTAAAGTAATGTTAATTCACAGGTAAAAAGTGAATAATTTTTACACTGTTTTAACACTTTAAAAAGTGTAAAAAATTTGTGGGAAACTTGTAAAAAATTGGTGATTTTCGATTAATTTGTTACTAATTGTTTTGTTAATACGTTAAGCTTGCAACTGTTAATAACTGTAAAAATGGTTTTTTCAGACTTTTGATTTTCTTATAATTTGGAACCCTAATTTTTACAGTTATTGCGAGGTGCAAAATTTCGGGTTTTTAACAGGCTCTTTTGTCATTTTTACATCGCTGTTTCTTTATTTCTACACTTGTCACCGCTGAATATTCATAAAATTCCGCACTGCAAATTGTAAACCACTGTTGCTTCTAGTATAAATGCTGTTTCTTTCGTCTGAAACTTCTGATTTTTTCAAGATGGAATATTTGAATCCTTCCATCCAAGAAACGTAAAACGTAGAACTTGCAATTTTTTCCGAACCAAAATTTAGTTTTTAGTTTATGTTTCTAGCTGCTTTCAAACACTGTTCATCACATTACAGGTTGATATTCAAAAATTTTTATTTACTTTTGGAAAATTTTACCATTGATAACTGTATATATAATTATACAAATTGCAATGTGAAGTTTGATTAAAGAAATAATGAAATTCTACTTCAGCGGCGATTAAATGTTTACTAATTTACTATTTAATGTTCATTAATATTAGCAAAATTGCTTTAATTTTTGATTTGTGTAAATATACAGTTGCGGTTAATAAATAATTGTACTATTTTCTCGTAATAAAGTTAAATTTATGAGGATCATATTGTGATGTGATGAGCTGTGTTTAATAACAGCTGGAAAAATAAACTAAAAACAAAAATTCATCATGGTTCGGAAAAATTGCAAGCTGTATTTTAAGTTTTTTGACTGGAAGGATCAAAATATTCATCTTGAAAAAATCAGAAGTTTCAGAAGAAAGAAACAGCATTAGTTAAACATTAAAGTCTGACCAAAAAATGTAGGGAGCGAAATTGTTTTGTTTATACTGAACTACCGGTACATTTTTGCTGCAGCAATGTATATATTTTATGAACCGTCATGGCATGAACTTTCTTTTGGTTGAAAAAATTTTTTTAAAAAATTAAAATTCATCAAAAGAAGCCGATTTTTTAAGTTTTGAAAGATCAGTAGAAACCAGGAACTAGCCGTTCGGTGGAAAATTAGCCCATGTCCCAGACATATTGAATCCCGAATATCAGCTGATTTCGTCAAAAATTGCGATAGTTATTCAATTTTTTCGATTTTCAAAATCCTTTGATCTTTGCCGTTTTCCAACTTTGACTGGCCATTACTCGCGACTCACTAAGTACAAAAATTTTTTAATTGGATTTTCAGGACCGCTTACGTGTCAGCTTTCATGTGATATATGTGGTTTTTCAAAATTTGAAAATCGATTTTTTCGAAAAATACCACTTTTTGGCCCAAAATTTCGACAATGCGAATCCAGCAAAAGTGGATAAAAATACAATTATCATAAAGTTTAAACTGAGCTGAATCCAACGATATAAAGTTTTCGTGGCTACGACTTATATTGCATCCGCAACGAATTTTTAAACAATTTCGCTTATTAGCCGGCTTTTGGCTAGTTTACACTATTTGCGGCAAATCAATGCACAATATAGCACAACTTGTCAGAAATCAGCTGAAATAGGAAATTGTTTAAAAATTCGTTGCTGGGGCAATTTTAGCCGTAGCCACAAAAACTTTATATCGTTGGATTCAGCTCACATTAAACTTTATGATAATGTTATTTTTGCCCACTTTTGCTGGATTCGCATTGTCGAAATTTTGGGCCAAAAAGTGGTATTTTTCGAAAAAATCTATTTTCAAATTTTGAAAAACCACATATATCACATGAAAGCTGACACGTAAGCGGTCCTGAAAATCCAATTAAAAAATTTTTGTACTGAGTGAGTCGCGAGTAATGGCCAGTCAAAGTTGGAAAAGCGGCAAAGATCAAAGGATTTTGAAAATCGAAAAAATTCAATAACTATCGCAATTTTTGACGAAATCAGCTGATATTCGGGATTCAATATGTCTGGGACATGGGCTAATTTTCTACCGAACGGCTAGTTTCTGGCTTCTACTGATCTTTCAAAACTTAAAAAATCGGCTTCTTTTGATGAATTTTAATTTTTTTAAAAAATTTTTTCAGCCAAAAGAAAGTTCTTGCCATGACGGTTCAGAAAATATATACATTGCTGCAGCAAAAATGAACCGGTAGTTCAGTATAAACAAAGCAATTTCGCTCCCTACATTTTTTGGTCAGACTTTAGAAGCAACCGTTGTCTATAATTTGCAGTGCGGAATTTTATGAAAATTCAGCTGTGACAAGTGTGGAAATAAGAAACAGTGGTGTAACAAGCAGAAGTTCTGAGCAAAAGTGTTGTTGGAAGGACTGGAGCTAAATTTTTTGAAAAGTTGTGTGCCGGCTACGCAGAAAAGTTTTATCTGATTGATAGTTGATTGTTGTATTTATCGTGCATTTATAGTTTAGAGGTGGTTGTAGAAGTTAGTATTGTTCACCGGCCCAATTTTTCGTGGGCCGGCCGGCCCAACTCGCGACGCCGGCCGTCCGGCCTGTATCTGGTCGCCCGGCCTGTTATCGGCCGGCCTGTATTTGACCGGCCAACCAGTTCTCGTCCGGCCGTTGTAGACAAGGCCGATGCGCAACACTAGTAGAAGTTCTTGTGCAGCATGATGTTTCTGCCTTGAATTACAGTAAATTCAACTAAAACTAGCTCATACAATGATTAGCTATTACGTCATTGTATTTTCGACCATTGTCGCATTCCAACTTAAACTTTCTTTTACACTCCTATGCTACTTGATTTGAAATTGATTGCAAAAAGCATATAAAATTGATAGCGAAAAGCCATAGACTAAATATCTGTTTCTCAATAACTTAGGCGAAAACAAATGCTCAAACTAGAAAGGAAGACACAAATCTAGAAATTGCTCAATATTAGCCACGAAAATTAGAACTTTGCACATTTTCTCCAGTTATATTCCTTATCACAGGTGTTACTTATACGCAGCTGACTTTACAATTTGAGAAAGTTTGAAAGCAACCCCTTATTCCAACGACCTGAGATTTTCTAACGTTGGCAGCTTCTTAATTTGCATATTAAAACAGAATACGCGTTGAAGTTCAGCAGGCAGTCAGGAACTTGAAACGTCTAATGCAATGTGTCCCGATATATTCACAAACCCCTCTGTATGTTCAACACATGTCAAAAGTTGACAACAAAGTTTTAACGTGCAGCCGAGAAAGGAAGCTGTACAGAATAATGTATAATAGCCAGCTACGCTGAGGCGAAGCTGGAAAAAATGGCTAAAGATCCTGTTAAATATCTGACATTTTACAACTCGTAATAACTGTAACAATTAGATTTCTAAATTATAGGAAAAGCAAAAATTTTACAGTTATTAACAGTTCCAAAATTAACTTATTTACAAGACAATTACTAACAAATTAATCAAAAATTTCAAACCAGTTTAGCTTCTTAACCGATCTTTCCTTACTCTGCCCTTGTTTCTTGCCTGTACCGACTATATATAATTTAAACTAAGCTTAAAATTTAACTTATTACTGTTTTTATGTTTTTTCTAATTTTTATATAGAAACGAAATTTTGTCACGCACTATCACGAATTGTCTCTTAGAAATATTGCTTCAGTCAACATAGCATTGTGAGAAAGTCATTCTGTATGCTGGTAGGACATTAGTTTTATAATATTCCGCAGCCTTTACAACATTCCTGTATTTTTCTACTCATCGCATGCGTTTTTAGACATTTTCTCAGTTAAGCAAATTCTCGATAACGCAAATTCTCCCTTAAGCAATTCTCTGTAATGAATGTAAACCAAAGTACCAACATTTCAAAGTTGTTGCTGTTTTGACCATGTCAAATCTGCTGCATTGTTTGGCTAGATTTCATTTATCCGGGTGAAAATATTAAAGCTGAAAGAGGCGAAAATATCACGGGGGCAATATTATATCCTATGGGGGTGAATATCACGGGGGAAAATATTATACGAAAGAGAAAATGAATGACGTTTCCCCTGCATGTGTAAACATGATTTGTAGAAAGTCCAGGAAACAACCCAGAAAGATAAAAGATTAGAGATTTTCAAGAAATTTCAATAATGTCACGGTGTTGCAATGGATGAATTGAAGCTTTAAAGTATTTCATCGTATCATTCCTAGGACTAAAGATACTGGCCAACTTTTCATCAACTACAATGCTGTTTGGTGACCAGTACAGACCATCTGGTTCAAAAATAATATTGCATCATTTCAGCAGTAAACCGCTTCCCTTTATGGAGGGCCATTTGATATCTTCCGACTTTACCTCCAGTTTCGGAGTAATTCAGGTATAGTGATTAGCTTTGATAACTATAATTTGGCAATTAGTAATTAACACTTGTCTTCAGACTTCGTTTACTATAAACCAGATAATATTTTGAGGCAACTTAGGGAAGCAAAGGGGTCGGTGACATAATTGTAAATAGTGTGTTAATTTCAACCGATTAACACATTAACAGTAAATACTATATATTTATTGTTTGATTATTAATAGACAACTCAGACTCGTCTTCAACGCCCTCATGAACCATGCAGATTATCAAACGAAAGCGATGCCTACAGTAAAAACGTAAGTACGACACTCTTGCACGAGCCATCAGAATTCACTTATAATATACAGAAGGGTATAAAAATTTAATTAAAAACCTGTTTTGCCTCTTGAGTCAATATTTTAGGACCTTTTTTCAATTTCGATATTTTAAGTTTTGTGCTAACTCCACCGTCTTAACATTCCAATTCTGAACTCAACGGAGATATTTTAATAAACAAACAGTCTTGTTTTCAAGATAGCGAAAGGAAAGCTTTCAAGTTTAAATTGTAATAACGACAGATGGTCCCTACTGCCGTTGCGTTTTAATCGTTATTGTGTCTTTCAGCATTGCCTCCTGGAATGCTATCAAGTCACTATAGCAAAAATTTGCCAATGTAAGGATTCAAGAATAAATAACCCGCGCCAGCATATTTCTGACATCACAGCTGATTTGCCCTATTGTCATTCTAATTTCAACTATAGTAGGTTCTGCTGAACTGTTTGTTATAATACATTTATAATCGTAAAATTGTACTGAAACTCGCAGGAGGAAATATCAGAAAACTAAGGAATGACAGACTTCACTCAACGAAACTTGCCTACAGGCACAATTTTAGTGCTCTATTCTTCAATATATGCAATAATTGTTGCATAAATCCGTAGTCACGTCACGTACAACAGAATTGAGTATCAAGTCTGAAAATGTTTGACTGGGCAGGTGTTTCGGTACTGTATCACGCCTGAAATGAAAAGGTACCCAATGCAGCCGAATTAAGCAGTAGTCATTTAATATTTATCATTTAACCGTCAGCGGTCAACGTCAACGGATATCAGGTTAAATTGTGCGTCATTACTATAATTTTCAGCTAGGCAAAATTAGTGAATTTTCCTAGAACATTTCGAAATCATTAATATGAATGACATAACGTCTTCATTTACGACGGTTCAACAATGTTTTCGAAATTCATAAAGCTTCAAGATTGTTATACCAAAGTTTTCCTGCACCTACGCGGTAAAAAACTCAGAATAATAGCTTAAGCATCACAATTTTCAGGGGGTTGCATGAGTTCACTCCAACCTGTATTAAATACACCAGTAGATAAAAAATTGTCGGTAAAGCTTTTAGGATTGGAACAAGTTTCACTCAGATATTCTGCGATTAAAGCCAGAACTGGCCTGCCGTGACTGTTTCATATTTCACCTACTTGGAACATTTATGGGCATTGAACTGTCATCCTGCTGCTTGAAGCTTAATTAGGGGCCAATTAAGAAATAATTCCAGATTTAATACCAACTGTGTTTGGAGCTTCTATTTCAACCTGTTATGTCTTGGTAATTTTATCTTTCTTTTTAGCAGACTGCGTATCCAATCAAGTCGGAACATATTTGTCAGTCAATGGGACCTGGAGACATTCCTGTTCATGCGTTACATTCTGCAAGTAGGTTGTATCTTCTTACAGTTGGTAAAATTGTTTTATATTTGATGCTACTGAAAACAGTAAGATCAGAATGGAAATTGTACGCCGAAAACAGCATAATAAATGAGTGTAAACAAATGAAATAAAAACTGATTAACATGTTCTAAGAGTCTAGATTTGAATCTGTCATTGCAGAGAAATAATATATGAAGTAACCAGAACAACGACGCCGAAGGTTAAGCGAAGCAGTGTGAGATACTTTCAATTTACTTACTTCCAATGTAGCACTTAAGATCAATTCACTGATTGATACTTTGCTTTTTATATTCACAAGGAGTGCTTCGAATAGCTGCTTAGTTTAGCAACTGAATTTGAGTAAACTGTTTAAATGTTTCAATTGCGTGTGTAATTACTGAAATCAAGAGTACATAATGATAAGAGTATCACACTAAGCCTAGTCCCTGGTATCAGAGCAAAAACTATGCACTGTTCGCTAACAGCTAACCCCCATAAATTGGGCCCATGACTTAATTTGACTAACAAATGTGACCGCTACTCTTGTATGTTGAAGCTCGATAACACAACTACTCTGTTGGTTCAATATGGGTCTGTTGCGAGCTTTAGGACATAAACATATCGTGCGAATTTTGTTGTACTTATGGGTTCAACTTTTGGGCAGAAATCAGCCGTTAGCGAACAGAGCATAGTTTTGGCTCTGATAACGCTAGACTACGCTTAGTGTCATACTCTTGTCATTATGTACTCTTGTTGAAATGTAATTATATAAAATCTTGACTTTTAATTGCTAAAAGGAATGAGGTAATTCTTTGCAATTTCAGGAACAGCATAACAAATCAATGGCGTAAGTAATTTACCTGAATTGAAAACTTAAACAGAAATAAGTTAATCGAGGTGGCCGAAACAAAATTCGATTGATTATTGAAAGTGGCTTTTTGTTAAACCATCCTTTTGAAATTACACTGATAAATGCTTTTACCCGAATGCTAAACAGTAAATTACTACTGAAATATTTCTTCAAAATATTAGTGGATATGAATGGATGTAGATTCAGGTATATAATAATTCCTTAATAAAACTCGTGTTTTTGGTACCCAGTACAAAATACTCATATTCACAAAGTTTAAAGTGCTGGTTTCCTTCCGAGTATTTTTTCACTCTCACGGGTCTGGTTTTTAGCTTTGTTCTCTCAGTAGGCACGAGAGACACCCATTTGGTTGTAATGGTTAGAAGAGAGCACAAAGCTATAAAGTTAACATTTTTGGTTTTGCAACCATTGAACTATTTTTAACGGTTAAGTCAGTATAGCCAAATAATATTTTCGAGGTCTAGAAGTTACCATTTTTGTGGAAATCAGTTTATTCGAATTTACTGCCATATATTAAGGACATGCATACAATGCATACACCGTCTAAATGCGTCAATTACCAACGCCTATCTGCTGGAGTTTACTGCCTTACGTTAGAGATTTGATGAAAACTCATTTTGTAAAACTGCGATTAGTTTTTTATATAAACATTGATTTCTCAAAAACTTCTGGACAAATTCGAAAGACCTTTGGCAGAATGAAAATTCGCGCTTTCGAGGAGGGTCATTTTTCGTGGTTTTGGCTAAAACGTTTCCAGTCCCTAGAAAACTCAATGCAAAGATGAAAAATTTAGTGTCGCCGTGCATCCTGTGGATGTTCAGAACCATAGACCTCTTCTCCAATGTCCTTCTTATCTGCACAAAACAAATCTTGCCGTTTTGAGAAATCGACGTTTGAAGATCGACGATCTATATTTAGCTAGTGTGTTAGAAAAGTAAGTTATTTTGCCAGTTGCATAGCGAGTAGAATGCACAAAGATTTGAAATAATGCATATAAATCACTTTCCAATACCAAAAAATTAAGAAATTTGCAATTATTTAAAGATTGCTGCACAATGTGAAACCAGCACCTTAAACAAGGATTAAGCTAGTTGCTAGTCCTTTTATCAAGTGTGCGCAATAATAAAAGTATACCGCCAGGCATGCTTTCTGTGAATGCAAAGTATGATCTGAACTACTGAAACCACACCTCCCCCCCCGAAAATTCTACCCTTTGCAAGCCCCACAAACCAGTAGAGGTACAGCTAGCATATTTGGCGAGCGAATTTCTTTGAAGTAATACGCCTGATTTCTGGGAGTAAGTGTGGCGAACAGAACACAGTTTTTTCTCTGATAAAAGAGAGCATGCATAGTGGCATACTGAATGAATGAATACTACATTAGAATGGACAAACTGGCTTGCAAAATGCATAATTCTGGCATACATATGAGATAGCCTCTACATTGGTCACATCAATGATGTGGCTCAGCGAAATGAGGATTACTTATAGTAATAAAATATTAATAAAAATTCTGTTTAAATTTATTTAGACTTGATAAATACATTTATGCATTACTTAAAATCTTGGTATAATATGCTCGATATGCGTAACTGGCAAACAACTTTCTTTTTTGACATACCAGCTAAATATAAACCGTCTCAAATATCGATTTCCTAAAACTACAATTTAAATTTATTTAAATTATTTATTCGCTCTTCGCAAAGTCCATTACACCGTTTTGTTTATCCTAAGTAGGCAAACCCTAATTTAAAAAAGCTGGTAAATTAGCACACTGTTCAGTGTTCTCGTTGTAGACGTGTTTCTGCAAGAAATAATTTAATGGTAAATATAATGTGCTCCTGGTCTCTTTCGGTTATTGCTTAAACATCCAATTAGTGTTTTTAATAAACTATTAATGCACTGAAATTTCAACGAATTTCAGTGAATTCCGTCTGAACCGTTTTAGACTAGAAACTGATGAATTAACGGAAATTCGTGTATATCTGCAGCAACCCTACAGCTTGACATTTGTTGAAGTTTATGCCTATCCGGTAAGTATGTTTTAAATACTGTCATTGAGAATCCAAACAATCAGAATAACAATCATGTCTCTTGAATCGCATAAAACGAATACGGAAGCATTTCTCAATTTGCTTGTATGTTACCCTTCTTGAGGCTGTTGCACTGCAGCAGCAGCTTGGCTAAAAACTTAATTTATTTACTAAGGTTAATTAAATGATTAGCTAAATTTAAGTTATGATCGAAAAATTGATGTTAACATTTTCAGATGACAGCTTTGTTATCAGACATCGCTGGACTTCTAGATATACTCAGTGGTGCATCTGTCATCAGTATCGTAGAAATAATAACATGGATTATTACAAAACTTATTTTTATGATATGGAAACATTTAATTTGCAGATTTATGAAATAAACTAGAAGATTATTAATATACGATGTTTATCTCTTGACTTTTAAGTTGTTAACGAAATATGAATTGCCGCTCCCATAGGTTAATAACGTGTGATAAGCTACGTACCTACGAGCGCTACTTTTGTGGTACCAAGGATTATGCTATGAAATAAGCAAGCAGACATGAAACATGGCTCTTCAGGGGCCATGTTGTATTTAATATCTTTGTCATCTTTTCGTTGATGGTTTGTCTCTAAGTTTACCTGATAGCTTAAACGCTACACTGACTTGCGCCTTCGTATTCAACTAAATATGGAAACTTGAAAAGATCGGTTGCTGGGTATGTGACTGATTCGGTAGTTGAATTTCCACATGAGGTTTTGGTGAACTGCTGGGCATACATTAACACGGGGTCCGATTCTGGGGGGTCTTCTACCCCGACCTCGGGGAAGGCTCTACCCCTGAAAAATTCCATATTTTAAGGTGTTCTGTCCCGAAATTAGTAAATATTGCGAATTTTTAACGTTTTTGACAAAAATTAGTAAAGAAGTTTTAGCGATTTTAAAAAAGTTTTTGAAAAAATTGCTAAAATTTGCTAAAAAATTACCAGTTTTTGGTAAAAATCGCTGAGGGGTTTAGCCTTTTTTCCTTTCACGGACGAGGGGGTCTACCCGTTTTTTGCCGGTCTGGGGGGTCTGCACCCCTTGATTCCCCGCCCACGTTATTAATGCTTATGGGGACAGTTTCAATGCCTCTAATGAATTTACTATTATAATGCTTACTCCTAATTACGACTATCCTACTTATACCTAATAGCTTTCAACACTCCAATTTCTACATTCCTAATTATTTCTGTCAAAACTCACATTCCTACTTACGCCTAAAGAATGTTTTCGCAAATCTCTGATTCCTACATACGCCTAAAATCTACAGTATCCAATTTCTGACTTTGTTTCGGAAGTTTTTCCAATTTTGTTAGGATGGATACTATGATGAATTTACTTTTATATGATCTAAATACTTATCTAAATCTAAAATCTAAATTATTTATTAGACAAGTATTTTAATTTTTCCAAAAAATTTAACAAAATTTAACAAACCAGTTTGGCCAAACGTGTTGTTTTAGTTTCAAACAGTAATTGATTGGCTTTAATTAATTTAACAACTCCACAACTCTAATTTTAGAATTTTAGTTCACTTACTGGGGAATTGATTAACAGGTTGATTAAATTAATTGATTAACAACCCTTGTATTTGTATATGTAAGTTGTTATTATGAAAGCTTTTAATTCGGTTAGTTAGTACTTTGTTGCAACCAGTACATCGTAGACACAACTTTAATTTAAAAATTGCTATCGAGCTCCGTAGCCACTTGCAAGTCAATGCATTTTCAGTCAGTACGATGAATCTCGGATGAGTCACATACGGGTTGGGTGAACAAGTAATGATCAATCCCCAGATCAACCCATCCTTCAGCGACCAGGTCGCCAATTTGGTCGGAACTGGCTAGTCTGTGTGAATCATCTCTCGTCATAAGATGCGTAGCTCTGTACTTTTCGGGATCTAGGCGTTTGGGATTAGATATGACGTAGCAGAGTGTTGGTTCCAGAACGTAGCCATTGCTTAGTGCTGCATTCAAAATATCTGAAAAGTGATTTGCTTTGCTGTTCCGGTTGAGTGTGATTGTTGGTTAATATGGAAAATCATTTCAGCATCCATATGTTCAGCGACGTTGGGAACCGGTGCACATTTTTATTCGTTTTGACTCAGCAAAGTTGCTTTGTCTTCAAAATTCTAGGTAAATAATCTTTTAAAGTATTTCTATTTGAAGAACTTAGCGATTTCTTGCGATCTCTATAGCAAATGACTGAAGACGTTTTTAAATACATAGCACCTGATTCTGGAACAATCTTAATTAGGAAATTTTCCAAACACTTAGCCAAATTACCTCCTTCTAGCAAGTAAACTTTTAAGCTTTATAGTAGTCCAGCTTATGGTTTTTCTTACCCTTGTTAGTCCATCTATGACCGCTAGTGCATGTTATTATGATTGAAGCAAAAAGAAACACGTCACTTGTTGCACTAGTTGAAGCATTTAATATACACACAACCTCATTCTACAAATTATCGTGGGAAAAGCTTCACTACTGCGAGCAAAAAATATAGAAAAATAAGAAATGCTGAATGTTAGAAGCTAGTGTTAAAACACTCTAAATTGGGGACAATATTCTAAAGCACATTTACGTGAAGCTGCAGAAGCCGCCTACCTTCTCTTACAGTTACAAGGTGATCGTAAGTATTGGGAAAATACAGCCGGCTAGCAGGTGCCATTTGGACTCCAGGAATTTCTGCCGACGAACAATAACCTTGAGTTCCTTCAAAGGTGTGAATTGTTCCTTCATCTTTGGCAGTTGTGTACAAATTATCAATGAACCCGGACACATTAGCCATCTTGTGATAGAGTGCCAGTGCCAGTGGACACATTGTCGTTGTTGGAAGTGATGTTTCAGTTGGTTTGCGCATGGTGCTTGTTCGCAGTGGCCTTGACTTTGGCCAGCTCGATTCTAAAACATTATGTTTTACCCAGCTATGGCCTATTATACCATCAGGATCTTATTCCTATTCTCAGCTATTATCCCCTCCTATTGTGATTAATCAATAGAACTCATTAATCAGTCTGCCAATTATCAAGAAATTGACGTACTATACAGCACTTATAAAGTTTTATTTTTGTATGAAAATCAAATTGCTATCTGTTTAGTTAGACATGCTGGTTGATACCTGTTGTTGTGTTTTCTGCAGTTGTTGAAACATCACGCTTGCAGGTGTCTTCGCTTTCAATAATTTCGGCAATCTTTGTGCAGCTTTCGCTCCGTTGAAATGCAGACTCCACAGATTGGAAGCAGTGATCAATGGTCAATGAATTTTCTTGATTTGTACTGCATCTGTTTTTTCAAATGTTCCAGATATAAGCATACATTTGTGAATATTTTAGAAAGTATTTTAAAGGTTTCCTTGAACTTCCACGTTATTACTAATGTCAAGAGTACATAATGATAGGAGTATGACACTAAGCCTAGTCTCTGTTATCAGAGCAAAAACTATGCTCTGTTGACCATCCACAAATTGAACCCATCATTTCAAAGAAATTTGCACGCATTTTTCGATTACATTTCTTACCTGTGTTTCTTCTGGCACCGGTCAAAAGCTTGCTGACAGGCTTGACGGTTAAAGCACTTTGACAGAAATGGGCAGTTGTCAGGAAGAGTTCTTATGAATTCTAACGGATTCCAAACTACACAGCTGTAAAGCCGGAAAGAATTACCATCAAAATTATATTTCAGATAGTTTGTGACAAAGCTGCTTGTAACAAGTCGAAACAAAAACAGTGTGTTCACCTGCGTAAATCTTAAAATCTAACCAACTCATGATTCAGGAAACAGTCCTACTGTTAAGCTAAGTTAAAGCGAGGCTTTCTATATTAACATAATGCTTAGAAATAAAGAACAATTATTATCTGGCTAACAAAATTTAACAATGAAATTACCGTTGGTTCACATTTTTATAGCATTTTCTGCTTTCCTTAAACAATCGCCTTGTTTGCTTCTTGCCGTTTCGATAGCATTTTCGACTTGCCCATTTCGTGCCTGTTAATGAGAGCGTGGCACGTGATTCCTTACGGCAGCTAAAGCAAAGAGTTGCATTATATGAAACCATTTAGATAGAAGATCTGTGTGTTTATGATAGGGAGTTTGTTTAGTACGGGTTAAACCAGTAGGATTTGAGTTGAAGTATTTGGCATGTTTATGAAGTTACGTAAGCTCAGTCCAAAACCTTTCAATGTGTTAACGGCTAACTTTGCTTGACCGAGAATTCCTTTCTCTAATAGCTGTATAAGTAATTGTAATATTAAACAATATCGTAAGGTGGTGATTCCCTTTGGTCACATAAAGTTTGCACCATTATTACTCATTCATTACTTGGAGTTAAGAAGCCATTTTTATATCAAAATGTAGCTTGACATTTTCTCTTTTTAATGCATACCATGAAACTAATGTTACATTTCTAAAATATTTTTAACACATTTTAGAAGAAGTATAATTTTCCAGATTTTTTGCAGACTCCAGTAAATTTTTCGCGAGACATCGGTTATATCATTCAATACCTCCATCAAATGGCTGGGGTCGATTTTTTATTTATTGTGAAATCGCTCTTCGTTATAGAGAAATAAGCTGAAATGTGTGCATAACCTGTATTTCGCATACTTTTTCCAAATATGTCAAGCGATTACTTTAGCTAGAAAGCAGCAATCGGGGCAACTAAAAAATCGTCCCTGGGTATATTTGTGCAGAACACATTTGTTCAGTAACAGCCCTCCAGCTTGCATGGTGAATGCTCCACAATCCTTAGAAAAACATTGGTCGTGTTTTTGCAAAAACTACTTTTTTTATGATAGTAGCCTACAGGATAGCAGTTGGAAGACGATCATGCTTCGGATAATTTGTCCCTGTGGGACCTTCGGATCGACGCCCTTAGTTTGATTTTACGGCTTGTGTAGTTCAAGAAATGTTGGATTATTTGATTTCTGCAAAAATGACAAGTTTTAGAAGCCAAAACAAGAAAATCGGCTATGTCTCACGGTACAGAAAAGCTAGAAACTTGCTTTAAAAAGCAAAAATGTGAAGCTCAATGAGATCTTTCGAATGAATATAGTCATAACTGTATAGCTGCTGCCGAACGTTCAGAAATTGGGAAAAACCACTCTGACCGGAAATCTCGAATTTTTGAATCGGGATTGCGCGGAGGGTGTTAGAACGCTAAGAGAACTTATTTCGGAAAGTTTCATCAAATTTCATCTTGATTTGTGCCGCCAAATAACAATATGTGCCCAAAAGGAATCACCACCTTAACAACTTCGCAACTTTTCTCTACCTACCTTCTTGTGCAAGCAAGACTGGCTCTTCGTAAACAATAAAAGTTGGTGCGCATTTTTGAACTGGCTTCTTCAGCTGCGACCTAAATATAAACATGGAGAATTAATCGAGTACATAATAGCTAAGAGTGTGACAAGCGTCAAGCAAGCTCTTAGTTGTTACGACTTGGGACATGATCTGCACGATAACGGCTGACCCCCCCCCCACAAATTAGACCCATCACTTCAAAGAAATTCGCACGCTATGCCTACGTTCTAAAGCTCGAAAACACAACTACTCAGTTAGTTCAATGTGCGTCTGTTGCGAACTTCAGCACACAAGCATAGCGTGCGAATTTCTTTGAAGTGGTGGGTCTAATTTGTGGGGGGGGGGTCAGCCATTATCGTGCAGACTATGTCCCCAAGCCTAATAACTAAGAGCTTGACGCTTGTCACACTTATAGTTATTATGTACTCTTAATCTAACCTTATGCTATCGTTTGAAAAGTGGGACCTATGGTTTCTTGTAAGAAATTAATTCCATATATACACTTAAAGCTGCGCCGGAGAAAAAACGTTTGTGTACGTCCGTGTGTGTGCATTTCTGTGTGAGGCTTCAGCAATTGAAACAACAACCAAATGATTTTACGTTGGTGCTTTCAAGTTTCAAAACTTGGTTATTAACTATTACGCAGTGTTAGTGTTCACCAAGAAAGCATAATATATTTTCATGCAGTCAAGGAAATTCTAGACGAATAAATTTTCTCTGCATACCTTCAGGTTACTTGCTGAGAACATTGCACAAAGGACCAAGAATGCAAAACTTGCAATGTGCATATTGAGTTTGGATATGATAATGGTAAAACTGAAGCAAACAAAGTATGACTAATTGTGTATACAGAAGCAATAGACCAGAGCCTGTAATTAGTAGTACTATCACAGTAGAAATGGACTTTAATTTAGTACAGCGACGATGATATATATATATATATATATATATATATATATATATGTATATATATATAAGACATTTATGCCCACTTCATATTGAAGTGGGCATAATTAGAGTGTATTAGATTGAATTTTATAAGCTCAAAAGCTGCAGCAAAACAGTGTTATTCAAGCAATGATTAATGTTTAGTATTTTATATACCATGAACAGTACAAGCAGTGCTAAAACATAAACTAAAGCTTTGGCTAAGAATAAGAGGAGCACCTGCTACTAGTAGCAGTAGTAGTAATTTAATGCCAGTCAGTCATTAGACTACTAAAATAACATATTACTAAATACTACTTGTTTACGTAAACAGGAAGACAATAGGTTACATTTTTGTCCACCAATACAAAAGAAAAACTCCTAAAAGTGAGTTTGTCAGTTGTGCTGTTTTGACACTTTCACGGTTTATGTAACACCTTTCTTCACACTTGATTAGAAAATGGACTGCTTAAGACCACACACGATAATATTGACATTAATTATGACTTCAGAAATGGTATGGCAAGAAGTCAACGAAAACTCTGCAATTATGCTAACTGGATCAGAACTAATTTTCATATTTGTTTTCATCCCCGCTTCTCAACACTTTCCTATGGACTACGACTACACCAGAAGTATGTATTGGCAACATTAGGCCACACCTGATGGTTACCAGGCAAGCTACGCAAATACATGAGTGAATGAACTAATCGAAGATGATTGGCTTCTTGCCGGTTTAAATCGGACAAAATCTGATTAGCAGCAGCTTAGCTAACACTTAGTATTTGGATTTTTTGTAAAAAAATTTCCATCCGAAAGCTCAGAAAAAGATGCAGGTTAAACTCCGTCTTCAATTCCATACATTTTGGGTACAAGCAAATGAAAGGACTATACCCAGTATCAAGAGTCCATAATTAATTCCTTTATATTATAGAAGAAGAGTAAGCCACTAGAGGGCTTCTCTTCTTGGCATTGCGTAACGGTGCTCCGACCACAATACGCGAATGTTCCCCCGTTCGGTGGGGGGGTCGGCAAGCATACCCCCTTCCCGTTTGGTGGGGGGGCTAGCAAAAACAGGTCCCCGTTTGGTGGGGGGTATGTAAAAGGGGTCCCCGTTTGGTGGGGCGGTAGGCAGAAGGAGGTCCCCGTTTGGGGGGGGGTCGCCAAGTCAGGCTAGGAATGGCTTGATTGGCTGTTGGCGACCCCCCCCCCCAAACGGGGACCCCTTTGCATACCCCCACAAAACGGGGACCCCTTTTGCATACCCCCCCCACCAAACGGGGACCCATTTTCGAATAGAACAAAAACTACCGTAATCCTCTGCTCTACCCCCCCACCAAACGGGGAGGGGGTCTCTGCAATCTGATTGGCTGTTGGCTACCCCCCACCAAACGGGGACCTCTTTTCTGCTACCCCCCCACCAAACGGAGGGGGGGTATGCTTTGTCGAAGAGAGCTACCCCCCCACCAAACGGGGGAACATTCGCGTATTGTGGTCGGAGCACCGTTACGCAATGCCAAGAAGAAAAGCCCTCTAGTGGCTTACTCTTCTTCTTATGTATAGTGCAATTATGCACTCTTGCCAGTATGTGGAAGATATACATTGTATACACTTACTACACTTATTTATTGTCACTAAACATACAACATTTTGAATTGTTCTGGTGGTTCTCTGTCTTTGATGCTTCACGATTCAAAGTGTAAATAATTTACCGCACACTACTGATTTTTCAGTCACTGAAACTGAAACTATTTTGAGAAGAAACATGAAACTCCGACTGAAACTTAAACTTAAAATGAAATTATTTTACGTTGACAACTGAAACTGAAACTGAAACTGAAACTAGAATCGGCTGCTGAAACAACACTACCGCACACTGTGCTAACACTAAATGATATTTGCCTGGTTCAGAATCAGTAGCTGAGCTAGAAGTCGCAACAGGGGCAGTACTTGGGTCAGAGTTCGGATCGAATGGAGTGTCCGTATCCGGTTGGGATCCAAATGGACATTTTCCTGAAACCAAAACCAAGAAAATTATTGTACAATAGTGAGTACAATGGATAAGGTATTACAAGTTTTTGTTGTTTGTCAAGTCAATTGTCATTCTATTCAATAGTGCTGTTTCAGTAACCGATTTTCGTTTCAGTTTCAGGTCTTATTGGGTTGCCGCTTTTTCACAAAAAGGCAACCCTTTCATCTGGGTATGTCCCTTTATTATTATTATTATTCATCTCGTTACCACCCCCTCCCCCCCCCTCTAACTTTTGATTGGGTGGACCGATTGGGCTGAAATTTTCAGTGGAGGTTTGGGGTGGGGTGAAGTGTTGACTGAAGCGCGGACAGTCCAGTATTTCCCGGATTCCGGGAATGGCGGCTCCCGGAATTTTTTAAAATGGTAAGGGGGGACCAAGGGAAACGTAAAAATTTTTTGTCCCCGATTTCGCTTAAAAGTTGGGCATAGGGTAATTCGATAACGCTGATTTCGAAACTGAAATCGAAATTTCCGGAAAATTTACGGATTTCGAGATATTGGACCCGGAAAATTCCGGATTTTGAAAAATTTTTACGAAAGTGGTCGATATGGTACTTAAATGAAAGAGCTCGTCGAGCTGAGCAACTTTCCTTCTTGCGACATTTTCCGGAAATGCGTCTAGCGAAAGTTACAGCCGAAAAACTGAAAATCCGGGAATTCACGAAAACCCGGATTTTAAAAAAGTTCTTCAAAAGTGGTCAATATGGTACTCAAATGAAAGAGCTCATCGAGCTGAACAACTTTTCTGCTTGCGGCATTTTCCGGAAATGCGTCTAGCGAAAGTTACAGCCGAAAAACTGAAACTCCGGGAATTCACGAAAACCCGGATTTTAAAAAATTTCTTCAAATGTGGTCAATATGGTACTCAAATGAAAGAGCTCGTCGAGCTGAACAACTTTTCTGCTTGCGGCATTTTCGGGAAATGCGTGTAGCGAAAATTACGACCAAAATACTGTTGCATTCTTCTGAAAATCCGTCCCCCCAAAGGGAAAATGCCGCGGCAACCCTTTCTCGCAACTTCGCTAGTTCCAGAATAGTTTCAGTTTTAGTTTCAGTCGGTGTTTCAGTTTCAGTTTCAGTTCATTCGGAAAACTGCAGTTTCCAGCCCTGAGACATACTAAAATGCATAAATTTATGATTATTTCTACTCCTACTGCAGAGTATTAACGAAAACCCCTTTTAAAACCTTCAAATCTTCAAGTTTTGAAAAAAGACTGAGTCCGAATTTCAGGTCTTCACCCCATCTAGTTTCAGTTTTATTTTCAGTTTCTGTCGGCCGCATAAAAACAGTTTTAGTTTCAGTTTCAATTTCAGGTCTCATCCCAAAATAGTTTCAGTTTCAGTTTCAGTGCTTGAAACATCACTACATTGAAGTTTATTCCGGCCTGAGGTCGACATTCAGGAAGTCTACTCGCCTGGCCAGTAACTAAAAAACCTGTCAGCTCCAAAAATCAATATCAGCATTTCACTGTTGTGGCGAAACTTCAAAAAAGGCTACCAGAAAAGATGATCAAAAGGGATTATCTCTCAAGGATTCCAGCGATCTCAGCACCGATACCTCAAAAGTCAGCCAGAAAAATAGTGCCTATGTAGATCTGAGAGGGCGGCCTCTGTTGGCAGGAACAACATTTGCTGCCCTCTGAGGGTGACTGAAATAACCGTACGTCAGAACTGCTTGGGGATCAAGTTTTCTTTCCTTGACCTTCGCCTCTCCGTCTCTTGTCCATTTTTCTGAACGAACTACGAACATACTGACTAAACGAAAGCTACCGTAAGGGCTGACAAAGAAAATGTGATACATAGGGCCTATTTTTTAAAGATTAAAATGGTCGGATTAAACAGATTAAAGATCAGCCGCATTAAAATTTTAATTGCTATTTCTTTAATACTGGATTAAACGGATTAAACGGATTAAAATTAACTCGTTTAATCCGGACGTTTTAAATCCGCGGATTAAACGAGTTAATTTTAATCCATTAAAGAAGCGACATTAAAGAAACAGCGATTAAAGTAAACATTTTAATCCGCCTACTTTTAATCCGTTTAATTAGCGTAACTGCACGAGGTTTAAAAACTAGTTGAAACTACAGGCGACGGATTAAACGGATTAAAACAGCGATTAAGCAGGTCGGATTAAAATTAACTCGTTGATTTTTTAATCCGCAGTGTGAATAAAGAAACAGGATTAGATTAAAATTTTAATCCTAGGTGCATTAAAGAAATAGGATTAAATTTAATCCGCTTAACTTGTTTAACTCGCTGGCTTAAATTTTAATCCGTTTAATCCGAGGTGCTATTTCTTTAATGTGGATTAATTTTAATCTAGTCCCTTTAATCTTTAAAGAAATAGGGCCATAGTTAAACTAAGACCAAAAGGTTGTCTAACTCAAACTTCCTACTGTGGTGCAGCACTTAGGGCCTATTTCTTTAAAGATTAAAATGGTCGGATTAAACGGATTAAAAATTAGCCGGATTAAAATTTTAATTGCTATTTCTTTAATGCTGGATTAAACGGATTAAACGGATTAAAATTAACTCGTTTAATCCGACCATTTTTAATCCGCGGGTTAAACGAGTTGATTTTAATCCGTTTAATCCGCCATTAAAGAAATAGCGATTAAAAATTTTAATCCGCCAGCTTTTAATCCGTTTAATCCGCGTAGCTGCACGAGGATTAAAAACTAGTTGAAAGAAAATGCAGGCGGCGGATTAAACGGATTGAAATTAATCTTTAACGAAACAGCGATTAAGCCAGTCGGATTAAAATAATCTCGTTGAGTTTTTAATCCGAAGTGTGAATAAAGAAACAGGATTAGATTAAAATTTTAATCCTAGGTGCATAAAGAAATAGGATTAAATTTAATCCGTTTAACTAGTTTAACTCACTGGATTAAATTTTAATCCGTTTAATCCGAGGTGCTGTGTTTTATTTTTTAATGCGGATTAATTTTAATCTAATCCGTTTAATCTTTAAAGAAATAGGGCCTTAGTCGATCCTGACTGATGGTCAACTAGGCATGACTGTTAGGAGGAAACAACGACTAGCGCTTTCCTAAATTCCTGATCAAGCATATCAATGAATTTTGATGTCCAGAGACCAAAAGAACCACCGTTAGAAATTCCTACGCTTCTCGGCTACATCTCTCCATCGGGCAGTCAAAGCACTTTAACGCGAAAGGCGAACTTTATATAATCGGGGAACAGGCAGTGCGAAACTCACTTTTGTGATATCCTTGCAGGATTCTTTGAGCATTAAAAATCGCTTTGTCAGATCCAAAAACAGGCTTTTCTTCACCAACAGGCCCTCTATGTCATTTCACAATCGAAACTTTTGGGATGATTCTACAGTTTTGAGATATCCATGTCCAATGACTACTGGTTTGTAAAGATCTCTTTGCAACATCAAAACAGCAGAATGCTACGGCTGCTCAAAGACTCTGCACAGAAGAAGTTTTACGCAGATACAAGTTTGCGTGCATCCGAATCCATAAAGCGAATTATTAAATCACATTCAAATTAAAAGTGCGTTCATAGTTCCTGTCGCAAGCAGACGCGAATATGGAAGCGTCTGCATGCGTTCGTGAGCATGAATTTGTTACAACTGATTTTGAACGGTTAAAACGGCATGTTACAATCTGAGGCGTCGACGCGCATCTCTATGCGTTCGCGACTATGAATGCACCTTAACAACACCATTTGTGCTATCTCGATAGCTTAACAAATAGTGGATGATTCAACTGTAGTCTTGTTTCCTTCTTCTTCTTTATTTGACTTCTTAACTTCAAAGTCAAAATACGAAGAGCACAGTGCGAAAAGTGGGAAAGTTGCTTCCAAATCGTCCTAAACCACAGTTCATAATGCCCTTAGGAAAAGTATAAGCCAGCCAGCCGCTATAGGACTTCTCTTCATTGCATTGCCTAAAGGTAACGTAACGGGGGGTCTACCAACAATGCGTACCCTCTCCCCGTTCGGTGTGGGTGTGAAGCCAGCAGCGAATGAGATTGCAGAAACATCTTCCAAAAAGTTCTAGTAAGGGATTACGGTAGCTTTAATTAATTCATAAAACTGCCCCCCCTTGGGGCAGCAGCTGGGGTGAGGTTGCCAACAGTTAATCAGATTCACTAATCAGTAAATCAGAAAACACGATATATCTTGCCGTGTATTCTGGTCAGAGCTTCGTTTATGCAATGCAATGAAGAGATGTCCTTTTGTGACTCTATAAGTGTAAGTTGTAGCACTGCCAGGAGTGCTCTCAGAGATTTGTATACACACACTAGCAGGCGAAGCTCCGAGTGAAGGGCACGAGTGTCCTTCACGAGGGCTTCGCCTACAAGTGAGCTCACAAATTTCTGTGAGCACAGCAAGCAGTGCTACAACTGGCTTGTAATAGGGCTCAAAAAGCCAGAAGACTTTCGTCTTCTGGAATGTCATGTCTTGAAGGACTGACTTTTATTCTAATTTTCAGTTGTTTAAATGCTGTTCAACCTAATTTGCAGATTTATGTTGGCGGAAAGTATAGGAAGGAGGAGAAATTCTAGATTAGAGCAGTCAGTCCTGCTGGCTGTCAGCAGTCTCGCTGCACACTCCGACAGGAGAGCAGCGAAGGCTTACCGTGCAGTACAATTGTACTTGTAGCGTGTACTTGTAGCGTGTAATTCAACTGTACGCAGGCGGTTGTAGCATGGTTCGGTTACACTGAGCCATGTTACAACGTGACACAGTGCATGTAAAGCACTTGGTATAAATGGAATGTTGAATACACTTCAGAGACATCGTTTTAAAGTAAACATAAGTGCGAATATGCACCGACTACCCAGCTGCAAGGAGAATGTTGGTCTTTTCCAGATTACCCCTCCACCCCTAAAAGTCTTAAGGCTGAATCGAAAAACAAATGTCAGATTCGTGCTCAGCGCCTCAGACAACCGTTGTATGCAGCTTTTTATCAAAATCAAATCGAAGACAAAAAATTTTCTGTTCCCCTGGTCTCCCCCTTGCGAATCGAAAAATCTAATTCGCGAAATGGAAAAGTTTTGCGATATTTGAAGTCAGCGAGGTCGACAACATACCTATGCCAAATTTTAGCTCATTTGGTCAAGTTTTAAGAATTTCAGGGGTGGGGTAATCTGGAAAAGACCCAGGAATGTTTAATATAGCCCAAAATCCATTTAGCTTTAAACCATTAATTCTCGGTCAAAATTGTGTCCCCTAAGAAATTCGAACAGCCTCAGCAGGCTAGTGCTGGGGGCGGGAACAATATTAGTGTTTTAACTTTATATCGTAGGGAAACCCATGACCTAACGTTCAACTGCTGGTATTGCAAACCATTTATTTTATAAACCATGCTATTTATTTGGAAAAATTTGAGAAAAATTGTTGTTCTGGTTGCTCTGATAAAACTTCAACAAAAAATTTACAGCAGTACGCTAGAGCAAAAAGTTTCTTTGCTTCAGACACAGCAAGCCATGCGCTGTTCAACGATTTATGTAGAACTTTGTTCCAATCGCCAGCATCCATCTGCTGAAGTTTTTCAATTTTTCTCAGGAAGGACTTTAAGATTCAAATCCTCTCTGTGGCGATAGTGATGTTTACGCTGGCCTGTTTAGTTTCAGTTTCAGTTTCAGTTTCAGCTCCACTTTCAGACAGGTTTCAGTTTCAGTTTCAGCTCAAAGTCGGTTCTAGTTTCAGTTTCAGTTTCAGTTTCAGTTTCAGCTCTTGGTTTAGCTTAGTTTCAGTTTCAGTTTCAGCTCCAAATCTGTTATAGTTTCAGTTTCAGTTTCAGTTTCAGCTCTGATTAAAATGAGTTTCAGTTTCAGTTTCAGTTTCAGCTCTGACTAAAATGAATTTCAGCTTTTTGTTTTCCTCTATTTTGTTTTTATGTTATGCTAATAAATTTATTAACTAATAACCCTAATTTAGCTTCCATTCCTAATTCTGAACTTTCACATAATATCATGTTTGTGGCGGCAGATCACTGCGGTATAATTGTCGGTATATAGGCGAATTTAATCCATGGAAAAATCAACAGCATGAAGCACAAATGATCAATTACAACCATTATATTTCCCAGTGAACACTTATGTATGTAACTGCGACTTTACTAAAAAATTAAGTTGCAGCAATCTAAAATGAAAGAATTCATAGCAATAATATGTATTAACCCTAAATTTGGTTTTCTTTTTAGTTGCTGGAGCTGGGGTCCTAGTTATTATGTATTTATTTTACAAAAATGTTGTTAATTACGTCGGGCTAAGCTTAATCTTCTGTTCAATGAAGAATTATTCTGAAAAAAGCAAATTAGTTGGAATCCGATCAAATAAACACTGCCATACAATTGTATTTTGACATTCTAATACACTAAGTTAAACTTATGCACAAACGTTTTAATGCAGCATTATATTTACTTCAAACCTCTGTTGATTTAAACAGTAAAAGCACTAGTCAAAATTTATATTTATTCTAAGGCTGGAATATTACGTGCTGGGAACGTGACCCAGTTTTTGATACACTCGTTTACGCTAAGCATGCGTACGCTGGAGCTGAAACCTATTTCAGCTTCAGCGAGAGCTGAAACCTATTTCAGCTTCAGCGAGAGCTGAAACCAGTTTCAGTCTTTAGTGTAGAGCTGAAACTGTTTCAGTTTCAGTTTCAGCTCCAGAATTGTTCTAGTTTCAGTTTCAGTTTCAGTTCAAAATTTATTTTAGTTTCAGTTTCAGTTTCAGTTTCAGTTTCAGCTTTCACTTCGACTAAGTTTCAGGTTTCAGTTTCAGTTTCAGCTCCAAACCCGTAATAGTTTCAGTTTCAGTTTCAGTTTCAGCAACTGAAACTGAAACATGTACAAGCTGAAACTAGGTTTCAGTTTCAGTTTCAGCTGCTGAAACATCACTATGGCGAAGTGCAAAGCTGATTTTAGGAAAATGAGTTTTAAGGTGGTGGTAGTCTCTTGTATAGTTATTTTAGAAAGGTAATTTTGGGTGTTGGAAAGAGCTTTAATCATCGTTTTAAAGCTTATAATCAGTCAGTACATTAGATTAGATTAGATTAGATTATACATTCACATGAGTTTACGAAACTAGCAAAGATTGTCTATAAAACAAACCTGGAGAACCGACCAAAGTTTCTATTTGCGTCATGATATGAAGGACGCGTGTGTGGGCCGAGGGAAATTTGTTTTGGCTCAACAGGTCTTAATGCTCCTGAAAACCTGCCAAAATTTGTGATGACACGAAATACGCAACTTAGCTTTGAGTTTTCTCGTAACTACAGAGACATTTTAGCACAAACCAAGAAAAATGACTCTCCGCAATAGTGCGAGCTTTCATTCTGCCAAAAATTGCCGAATCCATTGGGAAATCGAGAACCTCTGAGAAATCGTTGTTCAAAGCAAAATCATCTCCGTTTTTCCAAAATATTTTTTCAGCCAAATCTTTTAGTTTCGATAGGCATTGATAAAATGTGCAATTATATACACTGTGAATCGAATCGAATCAATCGCGTTAAGTAAACCAAAATTGTCGCTAAGCTGTGGCGGCAATTTTGAAAAAACTGATTTCCTCGAAAATAGTAAATGTTTCACCCCCAAAATTGTCCTTTGGCTTATATTATTCCAACAGAGTGAGTTGAGAGATGGTATAAGCAAATGTTTGATGCCGTCGTTAAAGTGTACCAAAAACAATTTTATTTGTAAAGTTTCATCCTCTTTCACAAAAATCGGAGCCTGGAAATAATGTTGTTTCAGTAACCGATTTTAGTTTCAGTTTCGGTCGGCGGTCCAAGACGGTTTCAGTTTCAGTTTCAGTTTCAGATCTCCTCCCAAAATAGTTTCAGTTTCAGTTTTAGTTTCAGTCGGAGTTTCAGTTTCAGTTTCAGTTCGTTCGAAAAACTGCAGATTCTCGCCTTCAGACATAATATAACGCATAAATTTATGATTATTTATACTTCCACTGCAGAGTATTAACGAAGAAACCGCTTTAAACCTTCAAATCTTCATGTTTTGAGAGTAGACTGAAAGTAGTTTCAGTCTCTGTCCGAAAGGTCCGTGGAATCTGGGATTCGACCTTTTGCTCCGTTTCAAAGATGAACTCCAGCAGTCCATTTGCCAGAGCCCAAGGATTTGATGATGTTCTGGTCCCCTACAATCTCCTAATGAATCTTGCTATGGCTTACTCTGTAATCAAGTAAGTTCAGTTTTTAAAACGAACTGGTGTTACATAAGGTTAACCTAAACTTATGCATATGCTTTGAACCTTTGCGTTACACATACTGGTGCTATTACGTTACGTTAGTTTAAGTTATTAGTTGTTCTGTTTATTTGAATTTGTTCATTTGCAAAATATTTTGTGTTTGTTTATGGGTAGTTATTTATTTATTTGTCGGATATTTCATGTTTATATTTTATCGTTGTTTTAGGGTTACTGATCCCGCCACGGCCCATTTGGGAATTTATGATGCTCGCCAGCTGGAATCAGTCTACTACGGCGACACCCTGGCTGGAGAAACGATCATTGAGGAAGTCAAGAGAAAAGGTTAAATGTCTATTTTAGTATCAATTTTGATTTTTGATTTTTTTAGATTTTCGATTTTAAGATTTTGATAAATCTGTCAGCAGTAGTTATATAGTTGTGGTTAAAACCATTTTAATAAATCTGGAACTAAAATCGGAAAAGTGGAAGCAGAAACGTTTTTCTATCCACTCGGATTCAGACTATTTGTCTTGATTCATAAACTTGTCTATAAAATTCTTATTTTATTTTTCGATTTTTTGTTTTAGAAGGCAAGCACGATGTAGCCTCCACTCGACATCTGCTGAAGCGAGTTTCCGATGGGAAGATTGTGTTTTCCCTACTGAAGAAAACGATGTTCCCTGAAGGATCTTTTCCTGACAGCTCTGAAACTGTAAGAAAATTGCTCATTTTTATCCTTTGCGATCATTTGTAATTATTCTATGGTTCCTTGCAGCAGTGCACTGAAGCTGGAGTTATTTAAACCTTATTATAAACCTATTATTATTAAGCTAAATTAAATTAAATTAAATTATTAAACCTTATTATTCGTGTGCCGTTCTAAAGATCATAAGTTCTTATAGTTTGTAAGTTCTATTCTTCAATATTTTACTGCAATTATTTTATTATTTCAGTGCAACAATTTGAATCTTCCGTCAACATCCAGCTTTCAAGAATCTGTCGTTAAAAATATCAAGCCCGAGCTATTGATCAAAAATCAGCCGCTGAAACAGAGCGAAGTAAGATAATCTTGCTATCTTTTGTCTTAGAATGTTGGCTTGGCTTAGACCAACATTTAACATTTTTATTACGGCATGTATTTAGTACACAAATCTCAGAGCTTGTATTTTTCGTATAAGCTAAATAATAACAAGAAACAATAACAGATAACAAAGTTTGTGAATTAATAGCTATCGTATAAGTTCTGTTATATCATATCAAATTACACCATTTTTGGTCTATGAAATACTAGTTTATATTTGACACGTCCCCATTTCAGGTGTATTCTCATAGAATGGTTAAAGTTTACGATGCCTTCGAATTTGGACCACTGTTCACTCTCCTGAAGGTCGTCAATTCTCATCACACAAATCATGTTCAGGTATAAATCAGGTTTAATTTTTAATGATGGCATGAAATTTGGTTATTAAGATTTTTTGAAGACATAAGATTTCTGAACTTCTATTTCCATTTGCAATAATTGGTTTGCGCTGCCTACATATTTGTTCGGTGAAAATATCACCTACAAAAACTGGAGATTAATGCTCACGAATCAATGATCCAATTTTCTGATTTTCTATTTTACTTTCTCCATTTTATTATCTAAATCAATTTTATAAATATCATTTTGGATGTCATTAACACATTTTAGTTTTAAGGAAGTAACCACTATTATTTTTAGTATCGATGGGAAGATTTATTAGCCTCTGGTCCAACAGTTGTCACAGGATCATTGGCCAATTTAATGTTGGATTTCGGCGAAATTGTCCAATGGCATATCCAAGAATCTGTCAATTTGAACAGAGTTAACCGTGGAGATCTCATTTCGTCTGTCACTCACATCGATAGCTGTGGACCTGTCAAGGGATCGAATGGTTAGCTTTAGCAAAAATAAATTTTTATTAAAATAAAATTTAAAATGTTTAGATTTAATCTGTAAATGGAAAAATTGCGAAAAGGTAGATTATGTGGTTATTTAGAAGAAATTCGGACATTTTCGCCACTGCAGGCAGTGGTCGTTCAAAATACCAACGTCTAGCATTGAAAGTGACCGCCTTATCAACCACACTCACTTGTGACTGCTCATAACGTTTGTCACTATTTGCTCCTAATATCAAGAGTACATAATACATATTATACATACATTATTATACTTTATTATTATTATATTATTATATTATATTATATCATTATTATACGTATTATACAAATACATATGTATTATGTACTCTTGCTAATATCAAACTATTTTTTGAAACTAACAACATTGCAATTATCGAATTGCAATGGCAGTTCTATGTTGACGCCGTTTAGTTTAAGTGTCCATGCATTTTTGTGTTTAGGTTTGGAAGAGGTTACTGCAACGATTGTGGGACTGAAGAACATCACCCCTGATGATATAAAAGAAATTCAAATCCCTCAGTCTGTCTTTGGGCCCATTCAAAGACCAAGAGTTTATGAGAAGGTGAGGCTGTCAAATTAGTTAGCATTTTCCGAAAATGCAGAGAAAGCAGTTTCTGCAGATCATAAACCTTGTTTTGCCATAATTTATTAACTAGCACATAACAGTGATGCTTTAAGGTTAACTAAATCGAAATGTTATATACTATTAAGCAACAATGAAGCAACTTGTCCAACATAAATTTGATGAACTGTTTATACTCGTAGTTCTGGATACAATTTAGAGTTGGTTCTGAAAAGTGGAGGAGAGTTGAAGCTTATTTTTACTATATTTTTAAATCCTTATTTTATTTTTAATGTTTTAGATCTGTGCCGAAGAATGCATATCACTTTACCATAGCATAGCCTGCATAACCAAGGTCAAGTTTCTGAGACCTATTGCCTGAATGCGACTGCACGAAGAACTAAGGCCAAGCCAGTTGACGAAGCTCTGTGAAACTTTTGATTTATCGAACTTTATTCTCGATTTTCGTTTCATGCTGTTTCGGCTGTGATGTAGATAGTTTTTGTATTTATTGTTAGTATTATGTTTTTTGTTTTGTAATATAGGCAGCTGTACAGCATTGTTACGAAAAATGCAAATGTCTTTTTATCAGTAATCTGTAACCTTGGATGTTTATTTAGTTGGGTTGTTTTATCTGAAAAAAGTTTTAACCAAATACTGTGCGTGAACGTAAAGTTGATTTGTAGTTTTTACCCCAAAAACAAATGTCTGGAGTCCTAAAAGTTTTGCTTGTATTCCGACTCTTGTTGTTTTGGATTCGAAATATTGTATGACAGTTTTTATAAAGGGGTTTTATTGCCGTTTGTGCTGTTTTGTTACGAAGTAAATATTCCTTTTTATTCTTTTAATTTCTCTTGAAAGCGAATTCATTATCATGGCACTCATTTCTAATAACCACTTACTTATAGCAGGAGTGCAGTTATCAGAATGATTTGCAGACTAAATCTTTCACTGTCATCGGTCACACCAACCGATGTATATGGGGCTTGGAAGTGAATTCACACCGTGTAAACATACTCCGACATTTTGAGAAAATAGTCGCTTCCGAAATCAACATTTATTCAAACCTTTTAGTTAAGGTGGTGATTTCTTTTCGCCACATATTGTTGGTTGGCGGCTCAAATGATGAGGAAACTTAACGAAACTTTCCAAACTAAGATCTTTTATTGTTTAAACCCATTCCGCGTAATCGCGCCTAAGAGGCGATATTTCTGCTGATCAAGGCAGTTTTGCCAGTTTTTCGCACTTGGGCAGCTGCTGCATAGTATTGACTACATATATTCTGCTCGATAGATTTCTTTGAGCTCTAAATTTGTGCTTTTGAAGGTATCTTTCTTGCGTTTCCTTATCGTGAGATATTACCAACTGTATCTTCAAAAACGTATTTTGCAGAAATCAAATATTTTTGAGATACGCAAGCTTGAAATTAAACAAAAGGTGTCTCCGGTCTCTGTCAATTTGAATGTCTCACATAGACAAAGGCCTATCGGAGGGATGGTCATTTCTCAACTGCTATCCCAAAGCTTATCATATAAAATGTAGGGTCTTATCTCGAGTACCCCCCACCACTCATAATCTTTAAAACTTGACCAAATGAGCTAAAATTTGGTGTGTGTATGTTTTCAACCACGCTGAGTTCAAATATCGCGAAATTTTTCGATTTCGCGAAATTCGATTTTTCGATTTCTAAGGTGGGACCAAGGGAAACCGAAAAATTTTTGTCTTCGATTTTGCTGAAAAGATGTATATAGGGGTTTCGGGGTCGTAGAACACGAATCTAAAGTCCGTTTTTCGATTCAGCTTTTCGTTAGCTAGTATAAGCTAAAGATATAAGCTTAAGATGTAAACATACTGAGCTAACGAAAAAGTTAAGTTAAGTTAAAGTTAAGTTAAACACTACCAATTTTTGGAGCGGTTTATGAAAAACGGAAGAGTTGCTATTGTGTTCTACACAAAAATACCCGCAGGAGGACCCTTTTTTGATTGCTGCTTACGGCTGCTTACTATGTAGCTAAAGTTGTTGCTTGCCAAATTTGGGAAAAGTAGGCAAATCCAGGTTAATACGAATATATCTTAGTTAATTTCTCCACAACGAAGAATAACGCCGAAATGACTCTAAGGCTTCTCAGCTATTTGACAGTGGTATGCAACAGGTGTCTGAAGAAAGAGAATTATTTCAGTCTACAAAAAATCTGGACAGTTGCACTGCTAAGATTTGTTAACAATTCTAGAAAGGCATAATTCGTTTTAAGGTATGCAATTAAAAGACGGAATGTTAAGGTATATTTTGGCAGAAATATGCTCCAGCCTCAAATCAAGTATACAATGAATGAGTAATAATGGTTCAACATTTATATTTCCAAAAGGAATCACCACCTTACATAAGGCGTTAAGGTGGACGGATAGTAATAACTTTACATTGCCAAGCTTTCTTCTTCTGAAAGTGCTGTTTCGGATTCGCATATTTTTGGCTTGAAAAGCGATTAATCGTTCGAATTTATTAAAATTGAGTTGAAATTGTGTTCAAATGAGTTTAAATTGTGCACATAGCATCATTCAGTCTAGGAAATATTTTAAAATAGTCGCTGCGTGAAAATTTAAGTTTAAGAAAAATTAGTTTCATTCAGCAGAACGTTTAGTATGGTCACTCTGGACCGACAGATTTATGGTCAGTCGAATGTTCTCGTCAAGACCTACAACTTTGCACTTGTCAGTATTTTTCGATTCCTCACGGTTTAAGAGATACATCTGAAATTGATGTTCGAGGTCCAAAACTGACAATTTTTCGAAAAAATAAAATAAAATATAAATATATTGGAGGATTTAAACAGCTTCAACAGCACTAGTCTGTTAATCAAGTAATCCTTAGCTTTTTCATACTTCGAGAAATCCATGTTCAAAAATTGTTTTGGTGTTACCGCATGTCCAAGTCGAAAAGTTGAACTGACGCAGCTACACTCTGCCTAGTTGTAGCAAACTTTAATATGCTTTAAGATGACGTAATAATCATCGTTGAATTCCAAGAATTGACTAAATTACAGTCCCCCAAAATTTGGTGAAAATACTTGAAAAAGCACCTTAAGATCGTGCCCCACTAAGTGCATATGTGCGCATGCCACATTATGGGGCTATTTTCTTCAAACTTTAAGAAAATATATCCGATATGATGATAACATTTTTGTAAAAACCCCTGCTTCATAACCTAAACTGTGAAACGAAACTTTGAAGTTCTAAAACCCTAGAAAGTTATGCCCGAGCCCGGCGACAATGCTCATTTTAGTGACCAATAAGTGCTCCACATTCCACAAGTTGCTTTCAAACATAAATCTCCAGCTTTTATCATATGATTTTTTTAAATTCGAAAATTGTGGCTCACTCTCATCCCCGAACCTATATGAGCTTAGTCCATTGCGCAAGGGTGAGTGGTGCTTCCATTAGTGAAAGCCTTGTGGCAGCGGGGATTCGAATTTCGAACTATCGAATCCTCAGTTGAACAACTTAACTCCGTCGTCACGGAACAAATTGCGATGTTATCTTGCAGGTGTAATCAAAATTGGTACCAGAATACTACACCACAAACATAGGCAACCTGAACTTAAAGAGCTTTGAAAGATACACAAATTGGGTTAATTGGAGCTTTGCATCCGCATGGAGCATATAGTTCTGGCCAAAGATTGCTCATAATCTTATTTTTTTGCTACGGAATCATCCACCACCAAGGCACTACATGAGGCCTATATGGTGTTGCTCTCCGCAGTCCTTAGAAAGTGGACAAGAAGCGGAGAAGCGAAGACCAGGAAGAAAATGTGATCCCCAAGTCAAGTCGGTGTACGGTTATTGGCCAGTGGCCGCAGTCACACCCAAGGCAAACGACGTTGACTGTCAGCAACACCGTTTGCCCCTCGCATACCTCAAGTGACTAAAAAGGTAAAGGTAAAATGGTAAGCCTAGTCGGAAAGCTTGAGGACAAAAAAAGAGGCTGCAGAAGCAAGGTTAGAGCCGAGTCTGAAGATAGGAAAGAAGAAAAGTCCACTTGTTTGATCTAAAATTTTTTGAGAAGGGCCTAGATTCCTAGAAATTTTCCACCCCCATGCCTATCGCTGCACCTAAACAAACCGAAACTTGAAAGAAATGAAATTATTGTATTCATGATTAATTAATTAATGAATGTAACTAAATAATACTTTCCAGACTCGCTGGAAAATTCCTAAATTTAAGGGAACTTATCTTTCTTTGGAAGGAGAGGCTCTTTGCCTTCCTTTGGATACAGATCCATTGTGATCCGTTGCAGCAGGCTTACAGAGCCCCAATGCTGTATATTGATATCCTATTTCGCAATCCAGTGAAATACAGAGGCCCAACAAGCCATTATTCTCCATATCCATGGATGATTATCTGAAACAAAAAACAAAATTAGTGAAATAATTGTAAAGTAACTTTAGTGCAGCCAGTCGCTGCAAGCGCGCGATCGTATCTCCTCGTATCCTTTAACAACGCTGAAGATGTAGGCAGAGATTTTAACGGATATGTGGCTCAATTTATAACTTTTAAAAGCAATAATTTTGCATGCAAGTAGAGTGTATGCATTATGTATGCAAGGGAAACGCGGCCAAATAAAGGCTATCAGCCTCGAAACGCAAAACAACTTCGCGATCTTGAATTTAACAGCTGCCATGCCATGAATAGGCCAACCATCTAACCTTAGAAATTCTACAATATTGATTTTGATTCGTAAATTGGTAACGCTTAATGCCTGAGATTATTTTATCCGTGTGTGTAGTTTAAGGGTACCTTGACTTATTATGTCCGTACTGAAATGGACCAAAGTACTGATCTCTGTTCGATTCATGGTGGGTCTGCTGACTTGTTTTGGTCTGGTAGTTTGTCAGGTAATGCAAGCTATGTCATTGGTTTTGGCACTGGTGTTAGGCATATTTTGCTAAGTTGCAGGTTTTATCAGCCTTAAGTACCACATATGGTGAATAAATTGCAACTTTTCTAATGATGGAAAACTCGACTGGAAACAACTGTAATAACCTTTATGTTCGACTATTGTGCAAAAGTTGTTATGGCAGGAATATTCCTATTCGGATTAGATTCAGCTCGTGTGAACCATGTCGAAACGACCAGATACTGCTTTTGGTTCAGCATATGACGTTTTGTCCGCTCTTGCACATAACTAAGAAGGTCACAATTTGTTTTGAACAGTTTTCGAAAGGTGCCTGAAAATGTTGATTTGTTAATTGTTTCTTAATTGCTTTAACTGTTTTCAGCTGCTAACAGTGAATATGAACATGGCCATGGTGTGTATGGTAAATACCACAGCCATCGAAGGAAGAGATGACAATGCAGCTGTCAACACTGGTTCATGTGTCGTTTCCAACAATAGCACTGAGGATTCTGATTATAACGTAAATATAAACTGTAAATAATTGTAGACTTTGGAAGATGTGATATCGAATCAATATACATTTATTGACTATGCGTATGCCCTCCATAAGTAACTGTTTGAAAGCGCAAATTGTTTATGTGAACTTAAAGCCATATTTGTCGTTAAACTGCTCCCATTATTCAGTATTCGTCATAAGATCATTATTCAGTCCTGTCATCTGTATCAACTCCAGTAATTTGTTTTAGGGTAGTTTTGTCTGGGATCGCTGGATTCAAGCCCACATTTTTGCCGCACTATTCATCGGCACAGCGGTAATGGCCATTCCAGCTGGAATCCTTGTGGATAAATTTGGACCAAAATGGCCGCTATTTATCGCTGTAGCAATCAGCGTTCTTCTAACTTTTCTCATTCCTATTGCAGCTCAAAATGGATATGGCTATGTAATAGCTATTCGACTGATTATTGGTATTGTTCAGGTAAGTTATGAATAAAATTAATTATCAGTATAGAAAAGGTGCAACAAATGTGCTCTTACATTATCTAGAGCGTGCTCTTAAGGTGGTGATTCCATTTGGAGACATCAACTTTGAACTGTTATTACTCAACCATTACGTGGAGTTAAAAAGACATTTTTATGCCAAAATGCAGCTTAACGTTTGGTCTTTCTAATGAATACAGCGAAACTAACATGAATTCTTGGAAATTACTTTACTGCATTTTCGAAGTAATTTAATTTTCCAGATTTTTTGCAGACTAAAGTAAATTTTTTCGTGAGGCGTATAATTTGATTCCACTATCAAATAGCTGGGGACACTTTTTTAATTATTATGAAACCGCAGTTCGTTATAAAGAAATTAACTAAAATGTATGCGCAACCTGGATTTTGCCTACTTTTCCCAACTTTGGCAAGCAACCACTTTAGCTCGAAAGCAGCAATCGGGGCAACTAAAAAGGGTCCCTGAGTATTTTGTGTAAAACAAGTCCAGTAAGTGGCAACCCTCTAGCTTGCACAGTAAATGCTGCACAATCGCTGGAAAAAATTTGGTCATGGTTTTGCAAAACTACATTTTTATGACAGCAGCGTACAGGATAGCATTTAGAAAATTACAATGCCATGAATAATCGGCCCAGACGAGACCTTCAAATTGACACCCTTAGTTTAATTTTACGGCTTGCATAGCTCAAGATGTGGCGGATTATTTGATTTCTGCAAAAATTACAAGTTTTCAACGCCAAAATAAGAAAATCAGCTGTATCTCACTATAGAGAAAAGCTGGGAAGGTGCTTTAAAAGCAAAGATGTAGAGCTCAACAAGATCTTTCGAATGAGTATAATCATAGCTGTGCTGCGACTGCCTAACTGTCACAAATCGGCGAAAACTACCCTAAACGGAGACGTCGCATTTTTGAACCGGGATTGCACGGAGGCTGTTAGAATGCTAAAAGAACTTATTTTGGAAAGTTTCATCAAATTTCATCTTGATTTGAACCGACAATCAATAATATGTGCCCAAAAGGAATCACCACGTTTACAGTGACAATACAATATTTCTTAATGAACTGCAAGTGTTATGTAAACACGCAAGAGTTTGTGCCAACGAGGCCGTAGTTGGTGCAGAATTTATAGCTACTTATGCTCTTCTATGAGAAACTAATTTGAATAACATCTACATTTGCTGAGTTTACTAAAAGCTTGTGTATTTTATTTTATATGAAGGAGTATGTATATCATTCTACATGTGTTAAATGTGAAATATGCTTTCGTACCAACTATACTAGACCTGCTGCACCAAAGCGCAGCGGGAATAATAAGCGACGAAGAAGTGCCACTGGAGGTCAAAGAAAATCGAAAACCGGTTAGGATCTAACCCACATCGTTTTCTCACCCGGCAACCGCTCTACCAACTGAGCAACAGAGAAACAGACTAAACGAGATTTGTCTGAGTTCGGGTACCAATGTACACGAGTGTCACTACGACCTACGCACATATTCGTGACAACACAGTCGTACGATTTCCTATTCCCGTTTCCATTACTCGAATAAAATTCACAGATTCATTGCGGAGAGTATTTATAGGCGATTCGATGGCCTGGCATACAAATTGTTAATTCCCGATGGGCGCCTGCTCCTGAAAAGAGCATGTTTATTGCGCTTACGACCTGCGGTGGGCAAATGTATTTTGTTGGTTTTGCTATTAAACTCTGTTTTACCAATTTACTCATTTTCACGTATATGCCATATCCTGCGATTAGTCATCTACAATCCTTGTCGTCATGCAGCTATCTAACTGTTGTTTTGTCTTTATTTAAGGGAATCAGCTGAGCTTTGTAATAGCAATGCCACTGTTCGGATATCTTTGCAAAAATGGCTTCAGTGGCGGCTGGCCGTCTGTATTCTATATTTCTGGTAACGCGGATTTTTGGTGTTTACTCCCATTTAATTATATCGTTCGATATTTCGAATCAGGTAGACAACTTTAATTACCAACTCTTCAATCAAGTATCCTCTGCCTTTTAGGCATTATCGGTGGCATATGGTGTATATTGTGGGCCTTATTGGGCAGCGCAAGTCCTGCAACTCACCATTTTATATCTCAGACAGAAAAAGACTACATACTTGGTTCAGTCCCGAAAAAGCACAAGGTAGTTTTCTTTTGTCTACAAGATGTTTGCGAGTACCAATCATCGTCAGTATGCTTATGATGCAGTAATTATTGTAATTTTTTTGTAATCTACTACAAGTTATCAAAACTTGCGTATAGGCTCCAGGAGCAAGCAACCACATATACATGATCTCACATTAAGCGCTTATGCAAGGATTTGTGTACGTTGCAGTTGAGCACAATGCAACCTATTTTGTAGATGTGGGTCGGGATATTTCCCTCAGTAAACACAAGGGGAGGATACTTTCTATGCGAACTCAGGGTAACTGAGTTTAAACTGAGTTCCATAAAACTTACTTCTTTAGAAACTACTAAAGTCAGTCACTTACGAGTCTGTCTTAATATACACACTGTTTTCCGTGTGTAAATCTTCAACGAACATGTCAGTGACGTCCTGGTTGTTGTCAATGAATTGATTCAATCAACAGAAAACATTTCAGAAAACAATACAAGAAATGCCACTGAAAAAAGCTTTGGTTTCTCTACCATTGTGGGCAGTAGTGACAACGTTTATGGCATATACCTTTATTATCAATACAATGAAAATGTTCCTGCCTACTTACTGGAAAGAAGTTTTGCACATATCTCTGGAGTCGGTATGAATGCATGAATATCACCTGTATAAGTTTGCCAGAGTTGTTTGGAATTATTTCATGTACTGCTTTTCACATTAGATGTTAACAAATTCTTTACTAGAAATGCTTTCTGGAAAGTCACCACAGACCGGACAAGTACCTCCTTAGCAGTGCAGAAATGAAGTCAGTTGTGAAAATTGAAATTCGAAATTTTCTATTCCATTTTAACTCTATTCAGGTTTCTAAATTTGTGCAGAACTTGTATATTCCATGAAATGTACGCGAATTAATATTTCAGATTTTACTCTAAACAAGCATTTTATTTTCAGAATCTTTTGGATTCAGCTCTTCCCACATTATGTCAATTCGTTTCAAGACAGTTTTGTGGTGTGATTGCTGATCTGGTACGGAAGAACAAAACGCGCCTTCATTTGTCGGATGAAATTATTTGCAAAATATTTAATACCTTCTGTAAGCAGGGCGTTTAGATCCAGTTGCAGAATAAAACATTGCTTGTTAAACCCACATGTTGGTGCACACCGCTTAAATATTCTTTCAGAGTACTCTTAATATACTACTCAAACGCATTGCGAAAGTATTATTCAAATATTTGCGTCAGTTTTATTTCAACTATTTCAGGCATGTTCGGTTTGGGAGCATTCTTTATTCCTGTAACGCTGCTTAGTTGCGACCAAAGGAATCTCGCAGTTGCTCTTGTGTGCATTGCTTTTGCTTTTGCCGGCTTTAATTCGCCCGGTAATATTTTTACGGCATTTTTCATATTATGGTCGAAATTTCGAGAAATATCATGCAATTTGACTTCCGCTACGCTTGTGATCATTGAACATTTAGGGAGTCTTTCAACGGGAGTGTAAGGAGTGGCTCTTTGTAATTTTTGTTTCGTCATGTTTTGTCATTTCAGGTCTGTTGGCAAGCATGGTCAGCATTGCACCAACTTACACAGGAGCCATTACGGGCTTATCGAATACCGCTGCCAGCGCATGGGTTGCAGCAGCACCTTACATAGTTGCAGCGATCGTAGATAAGGTAAGTAAGATAGGATCCCAGCAACATTAGAAACTATCTTTCTTTTGTCGATTGTTTTGCGGTGCCGCCATATTTTCCTTATAACTTATATGGCTGTAGGCTGGAAGCACAGATATAAAATCCCTTGCAAGCAAAAAGGGGTTATCCCTGTTTTTGGTTATCCTTGGTGGCCAGCCAGAAGCTCCTCCTGACATTCAAACAGTGAGGCATCCCAAGTCATCGGTTCCAGTAAGATTTTCCTAATGAAAATGTTGGCACGGATCGAACCGCACAACGTTCAAAAGTACTCCGAAGTCTTGATATCAAAGAAACATTCTCAGGTTCAACGCACTAACCAACTGGTCAAAGAATTCCTATTTGAAAGACAAAATGAACTACGTAAACCTAAAAGAAAACTATTGGTTAGCTTTGCTGAAGCTTGCCTAAACGTTCCTTCTGTAAGACGACTAAGAATACACAAGCTTTTAGCACCTTTCATTCCTCACCCGTGGCACCATTATCGATGACCAAAGAAATTATTCAAACAGTGGTTCCCTGTCAGAAATGATTGTAGTTGGAATACCAAACCTTGATATCCAGTGGGTCAATAACGGTAGGGCCACAGATTCGGTGTCCGCGGGCGAGAATGGAACAGCTTCAACCCAACTCTTAAACCTGTCTATTGCTGTAAACAAATACTTGTATCCTTTACATGGCGGAAATGGTCCAACTATATCCACATGAATTGCATATATCAAATCGTGAATTTGTGGGAATTGTACCAGTTGGACTCTTTGTGAGTCTCGTAACATTTGATGCTTAGCAAAGCGTACAGGTTCTTGCCCATAAGCTTACATCTCTTTGTACACCTGGCCAGAAAAATCTTTCTTGAACCATTTTAGCAGTCAGTCGTGGACCATGGTGGGCTAGGACATGAATTTCATCAAAAATCCATTTCCGATACATCAGCCGAACTAGTGGTCTTAATGTGGGTACACTGGCTTCACAGTGAATAAGGCCAGGGCAATCTAGTTTGTTTTGCATTGAAGAATTTTGCAAAACAGCAATGTTTTGTATCGGTAGTTTAGTCTCTTTGAGAAATGCTTGTAACAGTTCATCTTCACTCTGTGCTCTCTTGCAAATTCGCCGTCGTAAACCGTTGTGATCCCGCAGACCGGTCGAGACCAGGGCGTCTGCGACAATGTCTTCTCCCCCAGCTATGTATTTAATGCAGCAGTTGAATCCTGATATGAACAATAACCACCTTGTTTGTTGAGGCATGGGATTCTTCATGGCAAGCGCGTTGGCTAAGATTTTATGGTAAGTATCACACCTAACAACCAAGAAAAATGTTTTAAATCTAGAATAATCGCCAAAGGTTCTCTGTCAAAGGCAGGTTTCTTGCTTTCCAATTCGGTGAACTTTCTTGAGGAAAACTGCCAGCGATTGGTTACCACTGCCTGTTGTAACACTGCTGACGGTAGCTGAAAAACTAGCATCTGTAGTCAATGATAGTGGTATTGTTGAAATTGGATATACCAGAGCAATTGTTTTGTGATGGGCGTCTTTTAGTTTTGAAAACGCTTCTTCTGCCTTTCATGACCATACTGTCTTCTGTTTTTGCTGGATTGTGTACCTGTTCAATCATTTAAGGTGCGGCTAGATGAGAGAAGTGAAGTATGAATCAATGGTGATATCCTGTCATACTTAGAAATGTCTTCAAACTTTTAACAGTGTCAGACATTTTAAAGTTTTTTATTTTAGATAGCTTTGAGTTCGGAGTTCAGAGTTCGGCCTGAAGCCTTCAGATCTTAGCTCCATGCCGACAAATTGAACTTTGGGTTGAAAGAACAAGCACTTTGCTGGTTTAAGTTTGAGTCCAAATTCGTCTAGCTTTTTGAATACAGTCTTAAGATGCTGTAAGTGTTCTTCTTGACTTTTGCTGGAAACTATGACGTCGTCGATGTAAGCCTTGACAAATGGCATTTCTTGAAAAGCTACGTCCATCAACCTTTCAAAGGTATGAAAGCTTTTGTCAATCCAAACGGCATAATCCTTTCAAAGGGCGCCGCTTTTATATGTCCAGAAAGATTGGTACATGGTAATGCCGCGATTTTTTCAGGAAAATTTAACCTTGCCTGAAACTCCTATACACAAAATTTTAACTTTTTTGATTGAAAATTGTATGAGTTATTCAATTTTTTCGATTTTCAAAATCCTTTGATCTTTGCCACTTTTTCGACTTTGACTGGCTATTACTCGTGACTCGCTCAGTGGAAAACTTTTTCGATTAGATCTTCAGGACCGCCTAGGCATCACCCTTGACCTGATATAAGTGGTATTTCAAAATTTGAAAGTAGATTTTTTCGAAAAATACCACTTTTTGACCCAAAATTTCGGTATAGCGATTCTAGCAAAAGTGAGTAAAAATAGCATAATCATAGAGTTCAGTCTGAGGTGACTCCAACGATATAAAGCTTTCGTGGCTACGACTTATATTACGTCCGCAATGATTTTTCAAACAATTTCCCCTATTTCAGGTGGTTTTTGCCAGTTGACACTGGCTCATGCAAATCAAGGCGGGAACATCAAAGACGGCCAAAAACCACCTGAAATAGGGAAATTGTTTGAAAAATCATTGCGGACGTAATATAAGTCGTAGCCACGAAAGCTTTATATCGTTGGAGTCGCCTCAGATTGAACTTTATGATTATGCTATTTTTACTCACTTTTGCTAGAATCGCTTTACCGAAATTTTGTGTCAAAAAGTGGTATTTTTCGAAAAAGCTAGCTTCGGTAGCTATCTTGAAGCGTTTTTGAGATATAAAGAAAACAATTTCGCTTTCTACATTTTTTGGTCAGACTTTAGTCTTATTTGTTCTGGCAAAATTTCCATAAACAGCATTCTAAGTCTTCGTTTTTTGGGACTAACCGCAGCATCTGCTTCAAGGCGATACTTGCCCTTCTATCGCCAAGGGTTTGATGTTGTAGCAGTTGCTTTAGGCGCTTGTGGTCGCTGACTTTGTAAATTCCGTAGTTCTTTGCTTATTCATATTCGGGGATTCCTTTCGTAGAATTCCGGGAGCTTGAGTAGTTTAGATTTTGATGGATTTTGTTTCTCGGTCGGTTGATTTTTTGCTGAATTGATTGCTGCTGACAACTTCTTCATTAACTGTCTCGAAAATCGTGATGATGCTATCTTTTGAGGTTGGCAGTTGAAAATGTTCGTCTTCTTCTTTCAACAATTCCAGGGCTTTCCTTACGACCAACTTATTCAGAGTTCGAAAATTGATCGGACCCTGATTTAATTCCACATCACCAGCTACAATTAGCAACTAGCGGAGTTGAGTTGCTTGTGAGAAAGATTCACCGCTAACGGGCTGGAACAGAACATAATTTTGTGTCAACTCAGCTGAACGTTTCTTTCTTGAAGGAAGCTCTTGAATTCTTGGACAAGAGAGAATGAAAGAGCAGTAGATGTTATAACTTCAGTACTACGGATTATCAGTATATCTTTGAAAAAAAAAAAAAAAAAAAAAAAAAAAAAAAAAAAAAAAAAAACAAAAAAAAAAACAAAAAAAAAAAAAAAAAAAAAAAAAAAGAGAGAACAAAAAAAAAAAAAAAAAAAGAAAAAAACCGTCATATCTGAAATCTATACTAACAGACGCCAATGAAAAAGCAGTTAGCATTCTAAATTTTTCAACCGAGGGTCCACTAATTTTAGGAATCTCTAAACGTATGACTTTTATTTAATTACGCCTTTAAAAGTACCTGTAACTAACTAAAGCTTCTTCTAAAACCTTGTGCATTCTTAGTCGTCTTACAATCCCGTCCAAGTTAATTTTAGTTCATTTCGGCAAACCTAAAAGGGCAAATTAAGGTTTTAGGTTTAGTTTGTCCTGACTTTTGATTGCCATACTTTGGCATGCGAGAGTCCTTGTGTTTCTTGTTGCGTGTAGAGTGACAGTGACCGAAGACCTTTACTCGACAACTCTTAATTTATACGAACTTTAATCCCATGCTTCTTTGTTTATTGTTCCAGCATGCTAGCCCAAAAGAATGGGGTGCTCTATTTTATCTTGCTGCTTCTTTGTGCTTTGCCTCGGGCATTTTCTTTATGGTATCTGGCACAGGTATGTTAAGTTATTAGCAGAAATGCGTCATCACTAGCAACAGTAATGCATTACTATTAAATTACAAAAAAAAACACACGACACACACACATTAAAACCACACACACACACACACACACTACACACACACACACACACACACACACACACACATCACACACATAAACCACACACACACACACACAATCCACACACACACACACACAGACACACACACAACAGACACATTTCAAGCTAAGACACACTAAAAATCAGAATTCCACACACAGACACACACCACACACACACACACACACACACACACACACACACACACACACACACACACACACACACACACACACACACACACACACACACACACACACACACACACACACACAGTTAGATTAGAAATTACGTAAACTAAATTACGGCGCAACCAGGGGGGAGTTTCAAAAGATGCTCCAAAGGTTACGAGCGTTCCAAAGTCCTGCTTAGGAGCGAACTTAGGGGAATCTCGTTTCAAAAGAGTTCGAAAAAAAAAAAGAAAAAAAATAAAAAAAAAAAAAAAAAAAAAAAAAAAAAAAAAAAAAAAAAAAAAAAAAAAAAAAAAAAAAAAAAAAAAAAAAAAAAAAAATATTAATATAATAAAAATTAGTATTTGATGTCCTTTTGATTTGCAATTTGATTACTAACTGAGTTCAAGTACAGAATTTCAGAGCTCCTTTTGCTAGGTTCTCTTCTCTTCATTCTTCATGTTTTACTACAGTTTCCTGAAAATTCCTTTTTTAAAGGGAAGAAAATAGAAAATTGCCCTTGGTTCTATTTCGTTAAAGAATAACAAGTAGGCCCCAAAAGGGCCAATATTCCTTTGTAGACCTTCTCTTTACTAAACTGCGAAATTTGTTTTGTTGGAAGCAAGCGTTAGAAGCTCCAGGCTTAGTTTATAATTTCACTTAACTTCCCTCATCAAGGACAGCAGGTGCCTGCCATGTCGGCTTGAACTTGTTATGTCCAGGACAAGTTAGTCCTTATCCAAGTTTCTAATGTACCGCTGTGTAGCTCCTAAGCTACACTGGTGCTCAAAAATGTGCTACCGTTTAGATTGCTAACACATTGGCTGTGCGAAGCTCTCAATTCTGCTGCTTAAATAGGATCTAAAACCTAATTTGAATAATCCGAATGCAAAAAAGTCTGACCTAAGCTAGCCCTGCGTTGAAGATAGGGCTTCTGAAAGGAGAAATGACTCACACTATACTAAACATACAAGTTTCCAATTTATACATTCCTGCTCCAGCAGGAATAAAAAGATCAGTTTAAAACTAATACGCATTACAGAGTTAACACCTCGGATTAAACAGATTAAAATTTAATCCGGCGAGTAAAACTAGTTAAACAGATTAAATTCAATCCGATTGCGTTAATTAATGCGCCAAGGATTAAAATTTTAATCTTATCCTGTTTCTTTAATCACACATCGGATTAAAAAGTCATCTGTTTGATTTTCTGCACGAATATACACCATGTGCGTGGCCAAGAAAATACTTGATCGTTGGTACTTGGCTGTCTTTCAGTAGCTCGCCAGGCACCCGACAACCGGTCCGACCCCCGCTTTTCATGACACTCACTATAATACTAAAAAACTGCTCCTTGCTGCTTGGTTGAATGAAAACGTCTGTTCGTTGGCACAGTGAGAGAAGCTATATTGGGTAACGTACACATGAGCTTTGTCTTAACCCTAACAGTTAGAGAGCAATGCTATCCTAACTTGACATCAAAAATATGAAAAATTTTGGCCGCTGATTCAAATGATTTAATACTAGTGCAACCACGAAAGCTGAAATTTTCTGTGAGCATTTTTGTATAAGAAAACCTCAATTCAGTAGTCCTTTCAAACGATAAATTTTTTGTTTTTCGAAAATAACTTGAAATATATGGCAAAAATGCTACTGAGCCAAGAGAAGATAAAGTTGTTTAGGAACCTGAAAGCTATCGATTGATACACATATTTTGTATACTGGACAATCTTCAAAAATTCGCTTTAAGAAGCAGCTTTATGAAACTTTTATATGATTCAGATTGGATTAAAACTATAATGACACAGGCAGAATTCTTTAAAATTTGGCACAATTTTGTAAACCTATGGGACGAATGCTCACACCAAATTTCAGCTTTGGGATTAAAATGAAAAAAAAATGCTGAAAATCAATGCAAAAGGATTGAATTGAATCAGTTTAACTAGTTTTACTTTGCCGGAAAAAACGTTAATACGTGTTAACCTTAGGTAAAAGTTAATTCTGTACATGCGGATTAGTTTTATACTAATCTTTTAAAACGAAAACGAAATAGGGACAAAGGCCAATCTTGAAATGTTTAAACGTGACCTAATGTGACATTTTTTCATGTAATGTTCATTTAATTGGCACCAAATTTTAGCTTCCAATGTAACACCAGAATTAAATTATTGGATGCGGCCGCCAAAATTTTCAAAATTTTCTACTTCAAGTATAGGATAGCGTTGCTCTCTAACTGTTAGGGTTGCACCAAAGCTATGTAATGGTATGCGTACCCAATATGGCTTGTCATTGTGCATATTCATGCAATAAATGAAGCCGATCCAAGAACGTTGGGGCAAAAATTTTGTCGCATCCACTCCTTAGAGGTAGATAGTTGGGTTGGCTAGAGCTCATGGAGAAACGACATAAGTTTAGTTCCTTGCTCGAAGGGATTTGGGAAGGTTTCGGGGCTGTGGAACTCGAAACGCCGAAGATCAGATATGTGTTGAACTCTAGACTACTCGCTTTCTCGGCCTATTAGGCGATCTGTAGAGAAGAGAATGTTTATCTCGGCCTTTAAAATTGTGTAAACAATTTTAAAGTGTTACAGGTAGAAAAAAGAAAAAACGAGCCTGAAACTAACCAACCAACGAACCAACGAAACAATTCATATTCCAGAAACATGGCAAATTTTTTATATATCTTGTGTTATTCCCCTACCCCTAATATTTGATTGTTTGACAAATAACTTTTAAGTTATGAATGTGGGCATGTTGAAGAAATATGAATTAAAAATTCAAAGTCATTCAAAGTGACAGTTAGTAGGACCAAAGAAATTAATAATTTTGTAAAATTACCGTTTGCTGAACACTAAACACCAAATAACCTTTATTAAAGTTACCGTTTCTTCAAAGTGGCAAATCAGAGAACGGGAGATAATACGAAAATGGCCCTTCAATGAGTGGGCTCACGGGAAGTCAAATGGTACCGTAATGGATAACATTAATCGTAATATAGTCAGAAGAAAACATTAATCGTAATATAGTCAGAAGAAAAACAAATGATAAAAATAAGATCAGATAATAATAATAATAATAATAATAATAATAACAATAATAATACTACTACTAATAATAATAATCATAACAATAATAA
>JASAND010028373.1:0-25539 GCA_030248195.1 Trissonchulus latispiculum | reverse complement strand
ATCCTCCCCCTCCGCTTGTGTTCCCTGAATTTTACACGCAGAATCATACACGGGGGGGCCCCTCCTACCTGACTCTGCGGTCAAATACGTGGGGTTATCATCATACGTGTGCTTGGGGGGGGGTTTGGGGGGGGTTTCACCCCCCCCCCCCTGAGCTCCCCCCCCCAGAGGGGTCCCTCACCCCCCCAGAATCCGGATTTTTCCGGTAAAAACCGGAAAAATCCGGTTTTTCGGCGGCCTGCGGCCGCCCTTCACCCCCCCCCAGAACTTCCCCTCCTGCACATGTCTGGTTATCATTTGTATCAGGGGGCGTGTATGGCCGGGCCCCAGTCTGGCTTGGAGGCCCACATGCCGCAGGTACGTCGCATTCCGGATCAAACGTGCGCTCCAGTGGACCAATATGCTCTGAAAGTACCAGCGACTTTTCAATATGATGTTCTAGAACGTCAAGTCCACGAAAATCCGACTATGCACGAATTGGAGCGCTCCGGCATGTGGGACCCATGCCGGCAAGACTTGCGTGGAGAATTGCCAAATCCCTATCTGCCTGGGCCACCGCCCGCTGATCCAAATGCTGACATGTACTATATGGCCGCAGAAACGGTAGCCCACACCTCCACGAGCGATTTTGTGGCACGGGGGTTACCCCTGGTCCGAGCCCTACGGTCCCTGTGCGGCCCCAAGGCTCAGTCAGAATCCCCGCCGTGGGTGCCGTGCGGGGACCCGGGGCCTACCAGGAGCCTATCCAGCCGCCAGTGCCACAGGTGGGTCAAAATTTTGGTCCAGGCTATGGGCAGCCTACACGATTTCCGTATCCACAGCAGCGCCCTGCCCTACGCCCAGGAATTCCTCAGGTTCAACCGAGACATCCTCCCCCTCCCCCTTTGATGCAAATTCCTGTTAGGCACCCCGCGCCACGGCTGACGGCGGCTCCACCGCCAAATCCTCCGAATCCCCCTCCTCCCCCTCCTGGTCCTCTACCTCCTCCTCCACCTGTGGTGCGCCCTCCACTTCTTCGGGCGGCCCCTCCTGTTTCGGCTCCAAAAATTGCCCCTCTCCCAGTTCTCTCGACTCAGACGTACGCCCATCATCCTACGCCACAGACCATGCAGGCCACAGATTCCTCGGTTGCGAAGCATGATGCTTCTTTATATAGAATGTACATCGACATCCTACGGGATATTCCTCGCTTTGACCCGGATCGGATGTATTTGGAAGACTGGCTCCCGAATTTCAAATCAGTGGCCAAAATTCACAGAATTCCACCTGAGCAATGGGTCAGGGTAATGTTCAACAAATTAACCGGAAAAGCCCTGATCTACGCCTCTCGCTGTGGTCCGGAGGTTGCGGACACTTTTGATGGATTCGTCAATTTGCTGAAATCTCAATTTCCACGACCGCAATTGTCCATCCGAGATAGGTACGTATCTTTCGCTAGACGGGTCCAGCGTCACGGGGAGTCGGTCCGGCGCTATATTTCAGAACTACATGCACAGGCTATTTCAATCTGGCTAGATGATGCGCTGGAACGCGAGCAACAGTGCGTCCAGCAGCTTTTCGCAGGAATTACCGACAAAACTTACATCAGTGCCTTGGCCCCTCTTTTCATTGATCATGCACCTACTATGGACCAAATATTACGTATTATTGACAAACTTGATTCCCGCGACTCAAGGCCCTCTGAAGAGGATAGCTTGTGCTATTCTATGCCGCTGTATCAGGTGTCCGCGGATGATATGGTTCAGAATGACCCGGGTTCGAATCCCAAACCTCCTGTTGAAAAGCCAAAGGATTTGGCCGGGGGAATTCGGATGGAACTATGGGAAATGCGTGACTGGGTAGAACAGCAGATCCGGGACAGGTTCAATCAAATGGAGGAAGAAAGAAAAAGGAGGTTGGTTCCGGTATGTAAGTTTTGCAAGAGGAAGGGGCATCCCCCAGAAAAATGCTGGGACAAATATCCCGAACAGGCCCCCCCGGACTACAGGCCACGACCGTCATCTAGAGGGGTGAACTACGTGGAGGACGCGTGCTACTACCCTCAACCCTATTACTCTCAGCCTCCCCAACAGTATTATCAGTTCATATTCTCAATTCTATCAAACAAACAAGGATGTAAATACCTAGTCGAACATTTCAACAAAGGAATTTGTAAAGGTAAAATTAAAATAAGAATTATTAGAAAGTTCGATGAGGTAAATGATAGAGACGTACAAGCATTACGGCTTGAAAGAGAGTCGTTCTGGATAAAGCGTTTGGGTACAAAATACCCATATGGACTTAATGATAGAATATCTGGTGAAAATTACGGACAGCCAGTTAAATCTAATCTATGCATTAAACGAAGGAATAATAAGAAGAGAGGCAAGAAGATACCTAGAAGCCAGAAGCAGAAGGGTTTTTTGCCTCCACGATTCGTGATAAACAGTATGTAAACAATACAATTAATATTAGAAAAGAATTGTTTAACGCGGTTCTAAGGTTGGACCACAAGTCTACAGCACTATTATATACTCATCTATCGGATAGAAAATCACATCCGATAGACAACCTGGCATTCGACTTATGCAAGTTTAAGCTGGAAAAAGGAACAGAAACAACGAAACCTAACGCGATCAAGCCACAACTACTGATAAAATACAGTAATAAATATTTTGATGCAGTACCATTAAATAAACTACTAAACAGTCAGAATGTTAAAGCACAATGGCCATTCCCAGATAGGACTAACGCCAAGCCTTTGGTCCTATTTAAATATGACAATCCATTTTCCCTGTTGTGCTTTAACTACAAAGAATGTTGTAATAAAGTTAGATTCAACAATAACGGGTTAGTAGCATTCGATGTAGACTGCAAATGCAGATGCTCACCTTTCATGAATAGCTATCATGGCCATATAGTAACAGGAGACCTTAAGGTGGTGATTCCCTTTGGTCACGAAAGTTTGCACCGCTATAACTCGTTCATTACTTGGAGTTAAGAAGCCACTTTTAGATCAAAATGTAGCTTGACATGTTCTCTTTTTAATGCATGTCACGAAACTAATGTTCCTTTTTTAAAATATTTTTAACACATTTTAGAAGAAGTATAATTTTCCAGAATTTTTGCAGACTCAAGTAAATTTTTTCGCGAGACATCGGCTATATCATTCGATACCTCCATCAAATAGCTGGGGACGATTTTTTATTTATTGTGAAATCGCTCTTCGTTATAGAGATATAAGCTGAAATGTGTGTGTAACCTGTATTTTGCCTACTTTTTCCAAATTTGTCGAGCGATTACTACAGCTAGAAAGCAGCAATCGGGGCAACTAAAACATCGTCCCTGGGTATGTTTGTGCAGAACACATTTGTTCAGTAACAGCCCTCCAACTTGCATGGTGAATGCTCCACAATCTTTGGAAAAAATTGGTCGTGTTTTTGCAAAAACTACATTTTTTATGATAGCAGCCTACAGGATAGCAGCTGGAAGACGATCATGTGTCGGATAATTTGTCCTGGTGAGACCTTTAGATCGACGCCCTTAGTTTGATTTTACGGCTTGCGTAGTTCAAGAAATGTTGGATTATTTGATTTCTGCAAAAACGACAAGTTTTCGACGCCAAAACAAGAAAATCGGCTATATCTCACGGTAGAGAAAAGCTAGAAACTTGCTTTAAAAAGCAAAAATGTGAAGCTCAATGAGATCTTTCGAATGCATATAGTCATAACTGTATAGCTGCTGCCATACGTTCAGAAATTGGGAATAACCGCCCTAATTGGAAATCTCGAATTTTTGAACCGGGATTGAGCGGAGGGTGTAAGAACGCTAAAAGAATGTATTTCGGAAAGTTTCGCCAAATTTCATCCTGATTTGCGCCGCCAACCAACAATTTGTGCCCAAAAGGAATCACCACCTTAACTTTATAGAGAATATAGATCTAAGATGTATCATGAAGAAAGGGACAAAATATAGGATTCCAAAACCACCGGATAAATCAATATGCAAACATGAACTAGAATCTAGCCTTAACGGTTATATTTACAAAATATGCAGAAAAAGCAAATGGCAGACTAATGACTTGCTAAATTGAAAAAATGCTATTTTATCGGAATGGGATTCCTTAACAAACAACAAGGTACTAGAGGGATTTCAAGCTGTTAACATGACCCCAATAATGCAAAGCCTACAGAAACTAAAAGAGGATTTTGTAATAACAGTTACAGACAAAGCATCACAAAACTATTCATTCGTTTGTAAAAAATTTTATATGGAAAGGTTGGTAGCCGAAATAAATACCGCAAATTCAGCAATAAGTACATATGAACTACAAAATGGAACCATTAACGAACACTGTAAAAAGTTGCTAAAGGAAAGTGAGAAAATGGGAGTAACACCACCCGAGGATCACAGAGTACTACCATACATACAGATGATCCCTAGATTTCACAAAAATCCTATTGGTTTCAGATTTATAATAGCGAGTCGAAAGTGTATAACTAAACCAATATCGGAAATGCTTTGCCAGGTCCTGAAAAAGGTTATGCAAAGATTCAAAAACTACTGTAAAGCAATAGAAAGAAATGTTAAAACTAAGTTATTCTGGATTATTAGTAATTCAGAAGAAATAGTACATGACCTAGAAAAGCTGTCGAAAACAAAAAATGCTAAATCAGTATATACATATGACTTTGGACAGCTGTACACGTCAATAGAACATGAACTAATACCAGACAAGCTTAATAAACTTTTAGAACTAGTATTTAGGAGAAACTCTCACTTTATTTATTGCAACAGAAGAATAGCTTACTGGTGCAACGCTAACAATCCGCAAGCAAAAAGCCAAAAACAGATTGAAGAAATGTTACACTGGGTTGTTACATCAGCCTACTTCAGTATCGGAAACAGGGTAGTTAAGCAAAACATAGGGGTACCAATGGGTACCAACGCAGCACCCTACATAGCTAATCTGCTGTTAGCTAGCTATGAATTTGAATATATCAAAAAATTAATTAGCACTAACAACACTGATAATACGAAAAATTCCTGTTCGTATACAGGTATATCGACGATATTACAGTATACAACGACGATGAGGAATTTGATGTAGAGCAAGTGAACATATATTATCCCCCAAGCCTAACATTGAACAAAGTGAATACAGACCCAAAGCATGCAAACGTATTGGACATTTCAATAAATGTGACCATGGGCCAATTCACTTATAATTTGTATGATAAAAGAGATGATTTTGACTTTGAAGTGACGTCTATGCCCGATATTACAGGAAACATTTCGTCTTTTTCTGGATACTCTATTGTAAAAAATTAACTTATGAGAATTTTTGTTCGCAGTAGCAGCATAGACCTTTTCAAAGACAAGGTCATTAAATTATTTGTAATGCTCACAAAGAAAGGTTACAGCAAAAGAAAATTACGAGAAATTTATACACAGTTTATTCGCCGTGATTCTTTTGTAAATAAATATGGGTTACGGAATGAGTCCACTAATATAGTTTTTTAATTAATTTCAGATCACAAGGGACGCAGATCACCGTCGTGCCCCTCGCAGTTCCGGAACTGTGGGCGACGGCATGAGGTGGGGACGCGAGGGGCAAAGGAAGAAACAACTAAAACAATTAACTAATAACTTCAGAGCACCTCACCTCGATCTGCAGGCACCTTAATCACTATAACAATTTAACATTACTATTGTAAAAACATAGTTGCTCACGTATTACTAATAAACGAGACTTGACTACTTTTATGCAGGTTCACTAGCGGTAGTGTATGCCAAAGATTAACTCGTGCCTAAATAGAAATCCTAATTAAATTAAAAGTTGAACACGATACTTTAATTCTAAATTAAACAAAACTTCAAATCGACATTTTCACCAAAAGCTATAATTTTACAAAACTCAATAAACAACTACTGTACTAAAATTAAACACAAAAACGATTACGAAGTAGTCTCAGCTGCCGCCCATAATAGGAATAGAATCGCCCCAACCAACATAATTGAGAACACCACTTGACACTAACTAAACTTTTCTGGCTTCCAAAAAGATACTCCATTTTTGAGCTACAGCAGTAGCTAACTATTAAATGTTTTGACCATTTGTCAGAAATTCTAGAAATGAATACGGGAAACCCAACGAATATTTCACAAATTACCCCCTCTTTGGCCCGCGCGCCCACGCCGCGGTACGCAAATTAGTAGAATAAAATTTGGGTTAACCAACGTACCCTAGGTACTAGTATGCTAAAACGCGGGTTAGAGTTTTAAATACCACCGTAAAACTACACTGGAGAACCTCTCCAGAGGCTGACAACGGGAACAAGGCACCACAACACACACACGGGCCCACTACCGGTGACTGCCCCGATAAAGAAAAAACAAAGACATACAAGACAAACGACAGCATACAACATACAACACACACAAACAACAACTATACCCGCAAAGCGTCACCAGACAAATATGTACACAGGCCAAAGTATAATCAAAACAAAAATTTTCCCAAACCTCAGACGTAAGTAACATAATGATTTATAACTATTATACAGACTAACCGGACAAAATAGACTATAAACAATGCCATAGAAAAAGGTAGATTCCAGATATAATAAAGCATGTTGGTAATAAAGCACAATATATAAAGCAGCACCGAATCGGTCATAGTGGCAAACATGGCAGCAAACAAGACGGAAAGAATTTTGACAAGAAAATTTTCAGAAGAAGAAAGTATCGTGTTCGTTTTAAACAGAAAAGTGAAACACAAACCAGACAGTTAGAAACCCGAAAACAAAAAAAATGAGTAAAATACGACATAATTATAGCTGGTAGTAGAACAAAGAAAAGAAAAAGATACTACAAAAACAGTACAATGGCCCAGCCAAGGTAGCGGGCGCCCCTAATAAAGCAAATCCGAAACCTCCGACGTTCAAGAAAAAGTAAGACGTATAACAATATTTCTCAAAATTTCATGAATTTCACCCCAAGGCTCCCCCCTACCCCCCTACCCACACATATCCCAAACTACGAACACTCTCCCCCCACCACATTATAAATATCAGCAAAACCACAGCATATACATGGGGAACAAGGGACAATATCAGCGAGCCTAGCCCCACTACAGGAGTCTTCTGGGAACCAACACAGCCAAACATGGGCAGACACGCCCCTAGCCAACCGCTGGCGTCTCTACGCACCAGCCCACCCAACGTCACTTCCACCACAAGCCACCAACAGTTCCAAAAGGCACAAAGCCAGGCACCAATCACAACCAACACACAAAGTTCTAAAAGCTCGCACCGAGCTGGCCGCACAGGGTACCCGAAATCACCGGTACAAAGGCACTGAAGACCACCAACATGTCCAACCAATGCCCCCGGAGGACCGCCCCCCACGGGGCTAGAGCCCTCCGAAGAGCCAGATAGTACCCGGGGACCCGAACCACAGAACCATGCCCAGAAAGGCCAAGACCCGCACAATAACACCAATCAACCGGAACCTCCGGTGTTCCACCCGTCCAAGAAAACAGCCTGGCAAGCGCCACCAATCCACGCAGGGGACATAGGCTCACTGGGGAGGATGGGCGGGGCACATACATACAAAATAAATGCACATATAAATGTACTTTTTATTAGTAACAAAATAAACAACATGATAAAGAAAACAACCTACGTACACATCAATGCATGAATCACAGCAACAAAACCACAACCACAGTACATAACATGTCTACTACCAGCTTTCAAACAAACTAGCCCTACCTACCAATTTATGGAGGGAAACGGCCAGCGCTTCCTGCCCCAGGAATCCTAATCCCAGGGGGAGAAGCACTGACAGCTCCCTATCAAGGAAAAGCGGCTAAACAACAACGGAATCTTTGTGTAAGTGCTGCATGTTATTTTCCACGCTCCCCAGAATCCTAATCTGGGGATTGGGATCGTAACCACAGCACTACACGAGAGGCGGGAAAAAAGTACCCCCAAACTGTTGCCTATACGTATGTGAACAGAGTTTGCGTTAAAACAAAAAGACCAAAAAGTAAATTAAGGTAAAAATTGAGTTCGAGATCAAAATGTAGGAGGTTCCGGAAATAAACAGCTGGACTGAGGTGAGCAACCACCCACACATGTACGCCCCCTAATAATCACTAACAAGGTTTTACGACACTTTTAAGGAATTTTACAGGCAAGAAAAATCAAGAAAATTATCAAAGCTTGCAGTCTAATCCAAGAAACAAAACCCACAATTTTGCATACGTACTTTCGCATTAAATGTAAAATAACATTTTAAACACGAGTAGAAGATCATGTAACTCCGCAAATTCTTTATCTTAATCACATCCAACCCCCTGGGACCATCCAGAACCACATCCTACTATAAGGCAAAAATTTGTAACAGTGTGAAAAGAAATACAAAAAAGTACCACCAAGGTCCACAACAACCCTTTTTTGGGCAAAATACCACCCATCCCCTACAACAACAAAACATCAATGCCAGCTCTGCCTAAAGGCCGAAGGCGCAGAAGAGGCGCCCCTATCCCACGTACGTAACACCCCCCCCAAAAGAGACCCAAAATTCTTTCGACAACGTTTTCTGCTACTCATGGCTACAACTTCGGCAAAAAAAATTCCAGAAAACCGTAGAATCAAAAAAATCAAACTCAATCAGAAAAATTTGGGCAAAACTATTACGGACTATCTATCAGATGTTCCGTTATGCCATGAATATTAACGACATAAAATACTAGCAAAGACCTAATTTACGCGGCTACTGCCGGCAATCTTCACTGAAGGCTCCAAATATGGGAATAGTCCAATACGAGCTTATAAGCCTGCCAAAATATCCGAGCAGATAGCAGATACCCCGCAGTTCGAAGTTCCAATTTAGGGACCCCAAACCACAGGAGAATGCGAACAAATACAGACATTTAAACCGCGCGCCTAAACAAAAAGAACGTTAGTGGTACTAAAACATGAAAGTGAGATCTAGTGAAATACGTACAAAGAGCACAAACTAGGACAAATTTGACCATGACGCTAAAATAGAAGAAAAGGTATTAGCTAAAACAAGAAAACACACAGTACGACATACGTATACAGGCAACACATTGGAGAGAGTACTACAAAATACACTTTTTAACAAAATTTGAGGAAAAATAGGGTTAAATGCAAATTCAAGGAAAGAAGACGATTTTTTATTTATAACTTTTAAAAATTCAAGGATTTTTTTGCACAACTCGTATTATACGAGAAACTCAAGAAGAAAACAAACATTTGAATGAATTAGAATTTGAGAAAATTGCTAAAAAATGCATTAAAGTCTAAATTTGCTTAAATTCGCAGGTAGTTAATGACCAACACAACATTATACAATAATACAACAATATTGGGGGACAGGGAGGGAAAAGGGTAAATTACGTATTATGACAGAAAGGTTTCAGACAATTTTCTAACCCATTTAAGCTTTTGTGGGGGATCGTTGGTTGCCTCCTCCATCGGCTGCTCGGACGCCTCAATCGTGACGGGATTCCGGAGAGCCAGAATCATTCAATTTAAACATTCTTGCGGGTCAGGAGGAGAAGAAAACCCCTTTATAGGGGCAGCTTTTCCCAATACCATCTCAAGAGGCTGTTCACCCTCTTCACATACCCCCTCTTTAGGGAGGGCGACCCCCTTTTTTTGACAATTTGAGGGATCTGCAGAAAAAACCCACTTTCTTCGGACTGTTCATCACCATCTACAAAACGCGAAAACAATTCAAAATCGTCAACCATATCTTCAGGCTCTTCTGAGTGAAAGACAATATCATTTTCAAACATGTCAAATCAAAATCAAACAACAAACGAACAAATTGTCATGTACGTATATGTCGAATCGTGGCTCTACACGAGGTAGAGATTCCCCCAAATTTTCATCCACCACGAAAATCATTTCATGTCCCAGGGGATACAAATTTGCACGTGTCTGAGAGACCACATGTGGGGTCGAGAATTGTGTATCGTCGGCCCAGCAGCCGGCCGCAAGAGCAACCGAACCGACAACTGTGGCTTTTTCCAAACACACAGCTGTCGAGGTGGGGTTGACCACCAAAATTTTGATTTTGTTCCCACATGGCTCCACTACTCCCGCAGAAGGTAAAAATTTACTCACCTGAATAAAAGGTTCATGAGTTTCGAAAAAATACAATTGCTCAGAATTTTGGCAGGAGGAGAGCGCTGAGGCCCAAACCTCCGATGTTGGAGAAGCATCTACGTCAATGGCCCTTACCGCGGCTGACTGTAATTTTGAATTCAAAAACCAGTCGGCACGGATCCCTTCAGGAGATAACAGCGGATACAAAATTCCGACCCCGTTCTGATCTTGAAAACAGAGATATTTTCGAGTAAATAAAAACATAAACCATAAAAAAGCATAAATTATAAACGTGGTAGCAGCCGAATGGATAGAAGCCAATTTGACCACGTTCTGCGTCGCAACATTAGACAACTGTGCAAACCTGTCCTCTACCATAGATGCATCAGAAAGCGATTCTACCCCGAACACATAGGCAGATGTTTGGGTAGATATTGCAGGTGTTTGAGCTGGAGGATCAGAAAAAGCTTCAACCATACCAACATGAAATGGGGACAGAATTTGCATAACTTGTTCCTGGGACGGCACATTTTGGGCCTGGGACCGATTTTGAACCGGAGCCTGATTTTGAACCGAAGTCTGATTTTGAACCGAAGTCTGATTTTGACCCACAGGAGCAGGTTCGGAAATTTGTACAGTTGCAACAGCTGGACTTCGAGTAGGACCCTGAACAAAACCCGAATATGACACCTGGGGACCCACCCGAACCGAAGCGACCGGGGCAGCCGACTGTTGCACGTACGGAACAGATGTCCCAGAGCAGGCCATAACCGCAGGTGTCTGCACCCGAGCGGGTGCAGAGACCTGTGGGGGCGCCTGCTGGACCACCGGAGCCTGGTATTGATATTGTACCGGCTGTTGTACCGGAGCCGGGGCCTGTTGTGCAGGCCGCTGGACCTCTAGAAGCGCCGGTTGCGTTTGCGCATATACGTATGTTGGCTGTTCCTGGTACACTGCTTGGGCAGGTAATTGATAGTACCCCTGCGCAGGTTGGTACTGTTGAGAATATACGTACGTACAATCCCCCACATAATTAACCCCACAGGGAGGAGGGCGAGCTTTGTAATCTGGGGGGGCCAACCCCGGATATTTATCCCAACACTTTTCTGGAGGGTGCCCCTTCCTCTTACAGAACTTACAAACAGGACCCAGTCTTTTCTTCCGTTCTTCTTCCATCTGATTGAACCGGTCACGAATCTGCTGTTCCTACCTAGTCCCGCATTTCCCTCAATTCCATACGTATTCCACCCGCCAAATCTTTGGGTTTTTCCACCGCGGGTTTGGAAGTTGGACCGGCCTCATTCTGAACCATATCTTCCGTCGACACCTGGTACAGAGGCATAGAGTAGCAGAGGCTATCTTCACCATCTGGCTTAGACTCCCGGGAATCCAACTTATCAATAATACGTAAAATCTGGTCCATGGTAGGGGCATGATCAATGAAAAGAGGGGCCAAGGCGCTGATATAAGTTTTGTCCGTGATTCCCGCAAATAATTGTTGCACACATTGCTGTTCGCGCTCCAGTGCGTCATCCGGCCAAATGGAAATAGCTTGTGCCTGTAATTCCGAAATATACTTCTGGCAAAAGATACGTATCTATCTCGAATGGACAATTGTGGACGTGGAAATTGTGATTTCAATAAATTGACGAAACCTTCGAAAGTGTCCGCAACCTCAGGTCCGCAACGGGATTCGTAAATCAACGCTTTCCCGGTGAGCTTGTTGAACAGTAACCTCGCCCACTGCTCAGGCGGAATTTTGTGAATAGTCGCTGCAGACTTGAAATTTGGCAACCAATCCTCCAAATACATTCTATCCGGGTCAAATCGGGGAATATCACGCAAAATATCAATGTACATTCTGTATAATGAAGCATCATGTTTGGCTACAGACGAGTCGGTAGCTTCTTTCATCGTAAGATGACGTTGGATGCTGAACGTGAGTTTGAGTAGACAAAGCAGGTAGGGGGGCAATTTTCTGTGTCCCCGCAGGTCTCAAAAGTGGAGGTCGCACCATAGGAGGGGGAGGACCCGGAGGGTTAGGCGGATTTGGAGGGTTGGCGGCTGGAGCAGCCGTCAGTCACGGGACCGGATGTCTCACAATAGCCCGAACAGGCGGCAGAGGTGGCGGATTTATCATCTGAGCCTGAGGAATTCTCGGTTGTAGAACTGACCGCTGCTCAGGGTAAACAAACTTGGTGGGCTGACCCTGAGGTCTCTGAAAATCTTGCCCCGAATTTTGAACAAATGGCCTTGTCTGCCCCTGGTAGGCTCCTCCCAGTCCCCGGCCGGCACACCCGGAACCCGGATCCCAACCAGGTTCGAGGGCCGCACAGGGACCGAGGACCCCGGGCCAGGGGTGACCATGGCGTGTTGAGCAACAAAATCGCACGTCTGAGTATGTGCCAGCGTCTCTGGGGCCAGATAGTAGGCATCCGCATTCGGATCAGGGGGGGCCGGCCCAGGCAAAAAGGGATTGGGTGGCTCACCACGCAAATCTCTACGATTTGGGTCCCACAAGCCCGACCGTTCCAGTTCGTGTACTTTAGGATTTTAGTGAGCCTGCCTCTCAAGGACATCATATTGAAAAGTCACCGGAACTTTCAGGGCATACTGATCTAATTGTGGCAACGAATTATCAGGAATGTGTCGGACCTGCGGCATGTTGCGCTCCAAACCCGGCTGGGGCCCGGCCATAGACACCCCCTGATACAAATGGCAGTCATACGTATCCGGCCGCAGAGTCAGGTAGGAAGGGCCTCCCTGGGCATAATCATGTGTATAAAATTCCGGAGACACAACTGGTGGATTCTGGGAAGTAGAATCCGGAACCACCGGATAAACTTCATCAGGGGAAGGGGGAGGATATGGTCCCCGAGTGCCGACTGCTCCATATGAGCGAGGTGACTGCTGAACTTGCCCCTGCGGATCTGAGGTCCGGATCATACTTAAATTTGGATCAAGTTGTCTGCCAAACGTCACTGGGAGGGGATTCGATTCCGAAATTTGGGCTTGAGGGGAGGCGTATTCCGACAAAACTTCATGAGGGGCATTCTCCCCCACCGGCTGATTCAACGGGACAGACTGAGTATAGATGGCTCCTGAATAGCCCAACGGAATCAAATGCGTATCATACGTACACGTCACAGTACCCGCCACACCAGGAAAATTTTCCACATTCTGATTGGGACTCACAAACCGTTCATTAGAGAACTGAGAGGTCGTTGGAGCAGAGGATTGGGCAAAGTTTTGGTTCTGATTCAGCCCCCCTCCCGTTCCAACCTGCGCAACAGTACCATCAGGGGCAGGGGCAGGGCCCCCTCCCCCTTCAGGAAGAGCCCTCCCAGGTGGAAAATCACCCTCACAAGTATCAGCCGACAAGGGTACGGGCAACGCAAAACAAGAAGCTGTCTGAGAACCTGAACCACCCACCATTTGGACGGAGGTTTCGGAGGAATTTTGAACAGAATGACCAGTCTGCCTGACAAGATTTGTGGAAGGAACCGACACAGCGTAACCAGAAACTAGGTGAGGGCCCAACCCCTCGACATTTTGAAGGGTAGTTTCTCGCGCAACACAAACAATGGACGGGTCTATATTATCATAATAATCCTGAAATTCCGAAATTTGATAATGAATATTCTGGAGGACGGAGCCCATACCCGCGGGGGGAGCAACCCCCCCCCCCACCTGGCACAGGTGACTCTTCTGACACTGCCACCATCGGACCTCCTCAAGTTTGCTGTAACATGGCACTATAGCCTCCACCCCCTATAGACTGAACATTTGACCCGGGCCCTGCCCCCGCAGGGCGCTGACCCAGCTGTGACGAGTAGTGCGAACCTGGGGTCCTTCCCCGGCCCGCACCGGAACTGTGAGAATTCTGGACATATACAACAGTCGAACTGGGAGTTGGGGCCACTGGGGAGCGAACCCCGACCCACCCCAGTCAACGTTGGACGAGGAGTCCCCCCGACCCCCATACTGGTACCTGGTTGGGGGAGTTCCCCCCCGCCCCCCAATCCGGGAGTGACAGGCTGAGACATCAAAAACTTTCGTCAACTTCGGGGGCCTGAAAAGCAGGCAAATTCTCAAAAAAAGAAACTTTTTCGTTCAAAGGTTTTGTGTTGGCACGAGTATTTGGGGGGAGAACCTAGGCATTTACCGCATGTCATACGGTCGCCAATTTTGTAAAAACATAGTTGCTCACGTATTACTAATAAACGAGACTTGACTACTTTTATGCAAGTTCACTAGCGGTAGTGTATGCCAAAGATTAACTCGTGCCTAAATAGAAATCCTAATTAAATTAAAAGTTGAACACGATACTTTAATTCTAAATTAAACAAAACTTCAAATCGACATTTTCACCAAAAGCTATAATTTTACAAAACTCAATAAACAACGACTGTACTAAAATTAAAAACAAAAACGATTACGAAGTAGTCTCAGCTGCCGCCCATAATAGGAATAGAATCGCCCCAACCAACCTAATTGAGAACACCACTTGACACTAACTAAACTTTTCTGGCTTCCAAAAAGAGACTCCATTTTTGAGCTACAGCAGTAGCTAACTTTTAAATGTTTTGACCATTTGTCAGAAATTCTAGAAATGAATAAGGGAAACCCAACGAATATTTCACACTATACTAAATAAAGTGAGGGCCCACACTCGTGCACATATACGAACTATACATTTGACATTTGGTGCCATAATCCCGGGAGGGTTCACCTAGCCGCCGGGAACGATCTATCCCCTTGTCACACTATACAGTCACTGGTATACCTGGCTCCTAATATGTAATGTATACATCCTCGTGTATACATTATATATTTGACCATCATATTGTTTTAATATTATAGATAACTATAACTACTACTTCTTGTTATTACTGGCCTTTATTATGTTCTGGTTACAAAGATGGTTCCATTTACTGATACTGCTTCTGTTCCGTACGGTTGGATCGGATGATAGACACTCTACTGGCGGAGGTAATACTCCTTTCATTATCAGTCCCCGGCGCCAGCGCCACCTGCGCAGGCGACCTACTATGAACAGCCGACGTACGTATATGCTCAGCCGCGGCCTGCACCTCCTGCGGCTCAGCCAGGGCCGCAGCAGGTGTCGGTACCGAGGGCTCAGCCAACTTACTACTATACTCAGGCTCAGGCGGCCCCGCAGGTTCAGTCTCAGGTTCCGCCTCCTGTAGTGGGGTCGCCCCCTCCGACTGCTGCCTGCTCTGGGACGCCGGTGCCGACCGTTCATCAGCAGGCTGGTCAGGTCGCGCCTGCGCAGGCGGCGCCCCAAGTGTCCTACGTTGGCTTTACGCAGGGACCTGTCCAGGGGGGAACGGTGGTGTCAGCTTCCAATGCAGTGCCAGGGACTGATCAAAATCAGGTGCCGGCTCAAAAATTCTACGCAAGTTTCGCATCAGGTGCAGGCCCCTACGGTACCTTCTCAGGAACAAGTCATGCAAATTTTGTCTCCTTTTCATGTAGGTATAATTGAAGCGGTTTCAGCCTCTCCGGAAAAAATTTTACCACATTTGTTCGGGGTGGATTTCCTTTCAGACGCGTCTATGGTGGAGGAGAGGTTGGTTCATCTTTTCAATGTGGCCACCCAAAATGTGGTCAAATTGGCCTCAATTCATTCTTCTACAACGGCTTTTATGGAATCATATTTTAAGGAAATTCAAAAACAGCTGCAACAAATTGCTCAAATTCTTTATAAAGTATGTCCTGGGAGTCTTGACCCTAAAATTGCGGAAGCGTCTGCGCTTCCTCCGGAATCGTGGTGTTCAGGGGCGTCACCTATTTTGGCGGGGTTCCTCCCATTTGAGTTGGCGCAGGTGTCTACCCAGACTGTGGGCACTGAAACGGATGTTCCTCTCTTTGAGGGGGGAGCATCCGTTACGGGTCAGGGCAAGTCTTTCCATTCGGTAACTCTAGCCCCGAAAAGTCCCATGGAATGGGATTCAGAAGCGATTTTAGCAGCCGGGGACAACACCCCTGCAATAAAAGTTGATTTAGGTGGCCAGAGTTTCCTAGCCATCTTGGACTCGGGGGCCTCTATTTCTAATTGGTCCACGGGTGTTGGAAAGACTTGCCCGGGCTGGTGTTACGGTCCGGTTACAAGATCTGGATCCGATTTCGGCGGTAACTTCCGCGAATGCTCCGCTAAAATTAACGTCAAAATTATGTGCCAAAATTACGGTGGATAACAAGTATATGTTCGAATGGTCTTTTTATGTTGCGCCGGATTTTTACCGTGAAATTTTAATCGGCACGGATATGATGAAAAACTACAAGTGGGATTTACTTTTTTCGCGAAAGTCTCTGTTATTTCCTGGCCCGGCTGGGACGGGAGTGATTTTTCCTTTGTTGTCACCGGAAGAGATCCGTGCCGAGTGGTTTTGAATCCAAAAACGCAGTCAGCGGCAGTTATGGCCATTGATGTAGAAATTCCACCAGCGTCGGAAGTTTGGGCCTCCGCCCTCACTTCTTGTCAAAATTTCGAGAAACTGTATTTTTTGAACCTTTGGAGTTTTTTATTCAGGAGAGCAAAATTTTGCCATATGCGGGGGTGGTAGAGCACTGTGGGAATAGGTTTGACATTTTGGTGGTCAACCCCACCTCGACAGCCGTGCGTTTGGAAAAAGCCACGATTGTTTTCTCGGTCGCTCCGGCGGCTGATTACTGGGCCCAAGACACACAATTCTCGGTCCCGCTAGTGAAATGCTTTTTGCGGTAGATGAGCGGTTGGGGGAGTCCCCTTCTCGTGTAGAACCGCCTTTTGATATATACGTACGCGAAAATTTGTTCGAAAATGATATTGTGTCTCACTCTGAAACTCCAGAAAATTTGGCTAGTGAATCGGAATTGTTTTCACAGTTTGCGGACGAAATTGAGCAGGTCGACGAAAACGGGGGTTTTTCTGCGGACCCGGGAGATCGTCAAAAAGAGGGGGTTGCCTCCCCCTCAGGACAGGAGGTTAAGGACGAAAGTGATTTGGGGCAAGAAGACATCCCGCTTGAAATTGTATCGGGAAAGGTGAAGGGGTAAGCCCCCCAGCGCCTGAAGTTCCATGCCAGCCAGCAAAACCATGTTTGTTTAGGGAGGAGGAGTTGGTGCATCTCCCTATGAATTTTTCTACTCGATTACCGCTGGTACCAGTCGCGTTTGCCGAGAATGTGGACTTTTGGGTCCAGGCAATCATTTTGGTCGCGAAAAAGACGGGGATTGGCGTTTGTGTGTCGATTATCGGAAATTGAACTCGGTCACTAAAAAAGATTGCTATCCTATTCCGCATATTCATGGACTTTTTGAAGCTATTTTGGGGCATTGCATTTTTCAAAGTTAGATTTAGCGTCTGGTTTCCACCAGATCCCGATCTATCCCCCTGATCGGGAAAAAACCGCGTTTATTACTCATGCAGGTCTTTATGAGTTTAAAGTTATGCCTTCTGGCTTGTGTAACGCCCCCCAGCACTTTTCAAAAAATTATTGACCATATCATGGAGGGCTTTATCGTATATATTGATGACATTTTGGTGACCAGCGCATCCGAGTTAGAACATTTGACTAGACTTTTGGAGGTTTTTCTCCGTTGTTCAAGAGAGCACGTTATCTTGAAACTTAGTCGTCTATGCCATTTTTGGGCCATGTGTTGTCGAAAACGGGTATTTCCACCGACCCGGAAAAAATTCGAGTAGTTCAGCAATTCCCTGTTCCCAAATCTGTCAAGGATATTCAAAGTTTTTTGGGGTTGGCAGGATATTATAGGAGGTTCGTTCCGAATTTTGCGAAAATTGCCCATCCTCTGAACCGTCTGTTGCGAAAAGACATGGAATTTATTTGGGATGGGGCTTATCAGTCTGCATTTGAAACTCTGAGGGAAAAATTGGTTACGGCAGCGGTCCTTGTCTGCCCGGATTTTACTAAAAAGTTTACGTTGGCTATGGATGCGAGTTATCTGGGCATTGCGGCTGTTCTTCAGCAACAGGATCCGGCAGAAAAGTTTCATCCGGTAGCCTATGCAGCCAGAGCCTTACAACCGGCTGAAAAGAACTATCATGTTACAGAATTAGAAGCTCTTGCCATCTACTTTGGAATTTCGTACTTTCAGCATTATCTAATTTTGAATGAGTTTGATGTAATTACTGATCAGAAGGCGTTGGAATATATGTTAGGGGACCAGGCAGTCCCACGAACAGCTCAGGGGCGAATTGCCCGCTGGCGGCTTTTTCTTGCGTCTTTTCGTTTTCGTGTGATCCAGCGACCTGGCATAACTAATGGAGCTCCCGACGCACTGTCCCGCAACCCTCCTCTATGGGCGGGGTCTTTTGCTGACCACCCCCAAATTCCTGACTTTGTCGGGTCTTTGGTGGTTTTGGCTGTAGAGGCCGTGGAGGAGTCGGAGGACTCTGGGGAGGAGGATCCGGAAATTCCTGTAGAAGCTCGTCCGCCTATTCCTATTTGGAAAGAGGCTCTGGCTCTGGACGAATTTACTTCTGCTATGATCAAATTTTTAGTAGACATGACCGTGCCACAAGAACAGAAATTGTTTAATTACATCCGAAAACATTCAGGAAATTATGAGGTTGAAAATGGTATTTTGTACCGGTTTTGGTTGACGCATAAGGGTGAAAAACGCAAAAATTCGCCTTCTTTGGTTGTTGTCCCCCGGGGTTGTCAAGAATATGTTTTGAAGGAGTGTCACGATGAACTTTTGGGGGGGGTGTCATAATGGTAAGAAAAAATGTTTGGGCTTGCCGCTAGAAAATATTATTGGGAGACGTTGGCCACTGACTGTGCTAAATACGTACAGGCTTAGGCTTGTAAGATATGTGCGGCTTGTAACCCGGGACCGATGAAGCCTCAGGCTTATCTAAAATCTTTTTCCCCGGTGGAGGCACCCTTCGAAAGGTTGTCTATGGACGTGATGCACGCCCCGACAACTCGGGCGGGAAATTGTAGAGTTTTGGTAATTGTGGATTTTTTCACGAGGTGGGGGTGGGCATTCCCCATGCAAAACGAGCAAACTTCAACTATTGCGAAGATCTATGCCGAAAATATTATTGCAGTTCATGGTCCTCCTCGCGAAATTCTTACGGACAGGGGAACCCCGTTTTGCTCAGCACTTTTGTCTAATTTATGCCAGCTCATGGGTTTCAAAAAGGTTCGGACGACTGCATATCATCCGCAGTCAAATGGGGCTTGTGAGCGTTTGAACGGGACAATAAAACGTATGTTGCGAAAAACCATGTATGCGTATGAAAAGGGTTGGGACGAATTGCTGCCTTGGGTTCTTTTTGCGTACCGGGCCGCCCCCATACCTCCACCGGGGAATCACCATACTACCTCCTCTTTGGACGTGACCCCCGGTTGTTCTCGGATAATTTTTTGACAACGCCAAGACCGCGTATTCGCGATTTCAATCCTGATTATGTACAAGATTTGAGAGACCGATTGCAATATGTTAGGGAACTTGTCACAGAACACATGCGTCAAGTTTGGCAGAAGAGAAAAACGGCGTACGACAGTAAAGTTAGGGTGGTCGAGTACAAAGTGGGGATTTTGGTATGGAAAGACGTGTCTCAAGCTAACATCCCGAAAGGTACAAGCCGCAAGTATCTGCCTGTGTTTGAAGGCCCTTTCCGGGTCACGAAGGTTCTGTCACCTACAAATTGCGAAATTCAGTCTACCTTGCGTACCGATCCTCCTACCGAAAATATTCACGTCAATCGCCTGTGTGGAATATTCCTTGTATTTCGAATTATTTCGTGAAAATCTTCATAAATGATGAAACAAATTCTGACTTTAGCTAATCGGGTAGTTTTTCACTATGGAGTTTGAATTCAAAAGAGAGTGAATGGCAGTTAGGTGTTAGTCGGTTGATTGCGTTGGGCGGGAATAGTTGATTGCTTTTATGGTGAATTTAGTGCGGCAGCTGTGACGTTAGTTAAGTTTTGCGAATTTGGTGTAAGAATCTCGTTATTTTGCTTGAATTTGATGTTCTTGGAAATTTTGAAAATGTATATTTGAAGTTTATTTGATTGAAGTAAAAGTATCGTGTTTCTTAAATCCTTAGTTTCTACAGTTTCGTGAGCTAGGCGCGAGGAGAGATTACTTAGGCATACACTACCGAGCGAAGAACTTGCATATTCTTTTATTAGTCATTTATTCAGCAGTACACTGAGCAACCACATTTCTACAATGTGAACAGTTGTTGCAAAGCAATTGGAATGAAAACATTCACTTAATTAGCTTATAGGTACATAGGTAGCCCCATGGTATTGATGTAAGGGGGTATCGTTCGCTGTTTAAGACGTAGTGCTCATGCTTGTGATTGTAATTGCTAATTTGAAACGTAACCAGCTTCCAAAACCTTGGTAGACTGAAACTAAATAAAAATTGGTTTTTTTCATGCCCTGCTATTTGATCAAGTAAATTAGAAAGGTTATGTCAAAATCAAGTACGTGGACAAACTTAACACAAGAGAGATTCAGTTTGAGGAAGTGATAAGTTTCAGAAAGAGCAGGACAGCATCTGTGAAAAATAATGGATTCAGAATGGTAACATAGGTCTAAGAGTGGAGTAGAAGTGACAGCTTGGATTTGTATATGGATAATGTGTGGAATTTTGAATAAGAATGTAATATTTACCAAACACATATATAATTAGAGTAGCCACTTGTTGTTATTTATTGTTTGTGAAACATGGGACGACATGAAAGTAACTGTAAAATAAGATGAAATTAGCTGTAAAACAAGTTGAAATAAATTGCCTAACAGTTCGAAACGTTTTTTGCGGCGTCGGGCCGTGCGGCACGCAGAAGTTTGCGGCCCCGGGTCGGCCCACGTTTGCGGCCCGCAAAATTTCCTTATTTTCCAACAGTAGTGTCCATACGCGAATAAACTGAAATGAATCTCATTGGAAAATGCAGGTGGACTAGCTATAATAACAATCATAAAACCGGTGTCACCCCACGAGATTTCGGCCTTAATGTGCCGAGAATCGAGCAGGCTTAAACCATTAGGAAGAGTTGAGTGACTCAATCTTCCTTTCATAAACTCTTGGTAATAATGGTGGAAGGAAGAACGTTTCGGCGCAAGCCAGCTCTCACGTTAATGATGCAGCATGGAACAATGTGCATTATCAGTTTATCTCTGAACCATGATAACTCAGGAATTGTGGTAGCGAAACGCCAGCAGCAGAGAGAATGACCGCTTAAGTCCTCCAATTGGTTACAAAACGAATATTAAAAGCAAAACTGCAGCTGTAACAACAGTTTGACCTATGGAAGACTGAAACTTGTTGCAATAACAAAAAATTTGATAGCTTTTAAATCCGTACGAGTGAAAGACAAGAACAGTCGGATTAGCAGAGAGCCAAGCCGGAAATTCAACCGAATTTGGAGAGGTTTGATTGAGGATTTGCAACGCTTAGCAAACCTAATTTCACCAAATAACATAGTTTGCTTTTGCTTTTTGCTTTCCAAACCATTTTTGCTCGCAGTTACAAAAACCAGACTCATTTGAATGAATAACAACTTTTCAAAAATTATTTTGAAAGCAATTGTTTTAATCCCACCTGTTCACTGATTATCTTCAGTTCCACAATCCACAAGCGATGAAGTTTTATGAAGGACTATATGTAATGCCCTAGACTGAACTGCCAGTAATAAAACTATTGCTTATTTCTAACACATATCCCGTGAGCAACATATGAAGACATCTTCTGGCTTAAGATTAACAAAGCACCGGCAAGCTTCAAACTTTCCAATCAATTTCAGACTTGCACGTACATTCCTGTGTGTGTATAGCTGCTCATAGCTGTACTATTTATATAGATATTCAAGTATATAGCTTGTCCTAACTAAACCTTTCAGGTCCGTCTGTCACCATGCAGGCGGGTAATCTCATGTTACTGCCTGCATAATGCTGCTTGACGTTTAAAAAATAGTAAAGCTACAAAGATACCATGTCACATCAACCAACTAAGCAAGAAGTTGATGTCAATCATTTTACCTATGTACTAATCGGTAACTTATCAGTTAGTGCTATTAGTTTCTCATTAGTATGCGATATTTGTGTCAATTATCCAAAACGGAAATGTATTTGTTGTGTCTGACACTTTGCGTGCTGATTGCCTAATTTGCATGATTGCATCAGCCAAGTTAATTTGCATATTATTCCTTGACATTGTTGTTGACATTGCTATAAAAGCTCATGCATTGTTTCTGTTGATCACTCTTGTTGTTCCTCTGTAATAAAGCAGTTGACTTCAGTCTACGGCTGCATAGCCGAGTATCTTCTTACATACTCGAAGTGTAGTGTCCTTCTCGACACTACAATACTAATTTTACGAAAACGTCCAAGTGAAGAGCTAAAGAATTTCTGACGTTGGGGTAGCCAGCCATAGCCTAGGAACTGTCTCAAAATTAATATCGTATAATTCTTATGAAGCGTATAGTTCTTGACGCAACATAGAAGATTTGCTCACACTGCGTGCGTCTCCATAGCGAACCCAGTCTTTGATCCTGTGTTTATAACTGTTTGATACAAAAAGAGCCAGCAAAACTATGCATGAGTCGCAAATATTTAGCTTTGAGTCACGCATGGTTCGCATACCTGAATGGGAGGTCATATTTCACTGACCCCTGCAGCCGGCTACGATGGGCCAAAGTTGCCCATAATCGCTGTTTTGGCTGAAAATCGCTGATTTTTCGAACTTTGAATGGCCATATCTCAAAAGAGGCTCTGGGATTTTGCTCATGTTTTGCACGGACGTTGGTAGCATATAGATGAATAATATTTATAAAAATTGTGTGGTACTAAGGCATAATGAGGTCGCTAGGTCAAAAAATGTGGAAATGCGCCTACTGAGCTTGAAGGGTTAAGCTAAGGTTTGACCGTCGCAAACTGCGGAGCATGAATGTTTGAAAACTCAAACTGGCAGGGATAGGTGCCCCATGTGTGGTGCCTGCATGGTTAAGATATGAACTGTCAGACTCTTCTCTATCGGCCTGAACACAATTTTGATTGGTGAAGTCCTTCGGCGACGTTAGTGGCAGAGTCGGAAATCACGAATTTTGCTATAACTCGTTAAATATACGGAGTTGAGCTCTAATATTTGGAGGTTTTACTTTTACGTCGGTTTGCTACAAGTCCTGAAAGTTTGAGCCAAATCGAGTTTTGAAGGTTGTCCGGAAGTACAGGCAGCACAGTCGAATTTCTCAGACATATATATCTATATCTATATCTATATCTATATATATATAATATATATATATATATATATGTATGTGTGTGTGTGTGTGTGTGTGTGTGTGTGTGTGTGTGTGTGTGTGTGTGTGTGTGTGTGTGTGTGTGTGTGTGTGTGTGTGTGTGTGTGTGTGTGTGTGTGTGTGTGTGTGTGTGTGTGTGTGTGTGAGTGAGTGTGTTTGTGTGTGTGTGTGTGTGTGTGTGTGTGTGTGTGTGTGTGTGTGTGTGTGTGTGTGTGTGTGTGTGTGTGTGTGTGTGTGTGTGTGTGTGTGTGTGTGTGTGTGTGTGTGTGTGTGTATGTATGTATGTGTATATATATATATTTTCAATCCACTACAATTGGCTACTACAACAGCATCAGATACCGCAACACATATCAACTGAACCACGAATACCCAAATCAAACTATACCGTGTGAGCTTCCGTTCAGTAATCTCCACAGGGTTAGCACGAAAGATTGGCGTGGGAAGTTTACTCAACTGCAGTAACCGTCTTTGTTAAGATTAGTCAAACAAAGACAATGTACGTAGTTTCAGCATTTACACTGGGGAATACTGGAGAAGTTATTTCGGTAATCACAGGTAAAGTGCTCGAAACTTACCTTTGAGCAAAACAAAGGTACCACCGCGGGACCGAAATAAAAATAAGACTGAAAGCTTCAGAATAAAACACATTTGATTGCCTATTTGCTTTTGGTAAGGGTGTTCTATTGTACTTTTTGTGTTTATCCTCTATTATCGTGGACTCATGGTTACACTAAATCAGATAATATTATGATCTACCAAGGAACAGTGTCTGCTTTCCCCCCAGAATTTAACTGGTGGTACAAGAGGAATAAGCAAGCTTTCTCTATAAGTTGCAACGACCCAGCTGACAAATAAACACAATAAATATAATGAAAGAAAAAATTGGAGGCAAGCCTGCACTTATTTTCTGACATAACAGATACGTTTCTATCAATGTCTGTCTTGTGATTAGAAATTGCAGGAAAATTTGGAATTCGCAATAAGTTGAGAATTGAGTAGCTGGATTATTTGCTAACTTCAAACCGTTTCGCAGAAAAATGTAAAGGAGCTAAATTACATCTTCCACAGCAGTGGAAAACTGGAATGCAATAATGAAATAGTTAATTGCTTTCGATTCTGCACTGATTAAGGACAAGAACTAACAAATCGCATTACCAGACAGCCGAGCCGGAAATTCAGGCGAGTTTGAAAAGCCTTAATCGAGGATTTGCAAAGCTTAGCATGAAAGCTTGAAGTTTATGCAAAACTAATTCCACAAAATAACATTTTTTTGGCTTCAAACCGTTGTAGTTAGCTTTTCTCTAGGCTCAAATTGACTCATGATATACGTAATAGTTGCGAAAACAACAACCGGTCAGTTGATCTTTAGTCTTAGTGTGGGTGGGTCTTTTCGGTAGGTCTGCTATTTAGTCTGGTTCACCTGAATTAGTGCTTGGAACCCGTTGATATTCTCCAGATGTGAGTTAGGTTTGGATGTGTTGGAAATTTTCACATTGAAATAAAGTTTAATCTAGATACAAAAATTTTACAAGCTCAACAGAAACAGCTACAATTCTCCAAAAATACTATGTGTGTTTCTGCCTGCATCTGTTTGTTATTTTTGTTTGTCTTTCAAATTTGATAAACTGGATAAGTGGGTTTGAAAGAATATTTCTTAGAACCACTAAAACCATAGTTGCAGTCATACGCATGCTTATCTTGAGGTATCATATTTTCTGTATTAAGGAGACGTTGTCGAATATGAAAATATTCAGTAAAATAATTTGGTTTCTCAATAAAGATTAAAGGTTCGTGTGTGAGTGTGTAATAAGTCTGATTCTAACCCTACTTAATCGCTACTCTACTTAAACTAAACGGCACGACCCTAATTTTCACGCGGATTTACTTTTCAAAATAACAAAATTCAGCCAATTCCAACAGGACAATATTTCAAATCCAAATACTTTTACAAAACCAGGGTTAAACAAATAAACACGTTTGGGCAAGCACCATATTAAATTTGTAATAAAAGAACAAAACAAACGACAAACCTTACAAAAGTTCCAATCGCATATTTGGGTGTGACCCCAAAATCCCCCAACCGTAGCCTAAGTTGAGTCGAAAGCAGCAATTACAAAGGTGGCGC
>JASAND010028370.1:0-11725 GCA_030248195.1 Trissonchulus latispiculum | reverse complement strand
ACTAGTGATTGGTGCAGGAAACTGGAATTATTGGTGAGGACTGAGAAGTGAGGTGAGAACTTACAGAAGAAATGATTCTTTCGGTCCCAAATCAGCATTACTGTGTCAGCTTACTGTGAACGCTATCCATTTTTTGCAGTTCATGCCTTCTGCATCTTTAATGTCCATTGACCTCAGCACAACTTTTAAAATCCGAAACTGGTTGGTTGTTTTCAGCCTGAAATCTGGCATTCCTAAATATTAATTTGAGATTCCTGGATTTAGAAATTAGTAAGAAAGGTTCTCCCAATAATTGAAGCCAAACTAAGTTACTCATTACCGGAAATTGCTTTTAAGCAGTCTGCACTAGAGATGAGCATGGGCCAGATTTTTGCAGCCCTGCTCGGCCCGCCAAAAGAAAAATTCCAAAATTTTACTAACAATATTATTTCAAACGCTTCAATGCAAGATGGAGAGGCTAAATTATGCTATGAAATCTTAAATTTTGCAATAAAATAACCAGAATCAGTAAATGTGTAGCTAATTTTAGTGATTTTACAACATTTTCTAGAGTTTATCCGGCCCGTTTCGACCCGCTCCGGCCCGCAGTTAAAAAATTTCTGGGACCAGCCCCGTATTTTTAGGCGTAAAGACAAGAAAGTTTTGGTTTTTGGCCTTAGGCTTCGTGCTCGGATCGGTAATCGATTCCACTGGAACCGGTAGAAAAGGAACCGGTAGCACTTGGAACCGGACCGGCTCCAGTGTAATTTGTCTCAGATTATTTGGAAATTGTTTCAGTTTTAAAAATAATTTTTTCAAATATTAAGTTTTCAGCCTGCAAATTCTGAAAATTTCTCTAGCCTTTGAATGTGGGAGTCTACCGATAGGCTTCCAGTAGTAGTCACTGAAACTGAAACTTAAACTGTTTTGAGAGGAGACCTAAAACTGAGACTGAAACAGAAACTATTTTAGGCCGCCGACTGAAACTGAAACTGAAACTGAAACTAGTTTGGGTAAAGACCTGAAACTCGAGAAACTATAGTGCGACCAGAAAATGAGTACAAATTTTCGCCGTTTATAGAAGATTAAGTTTTGGATTAAACCCCAACAATGTTTATATGTTTAGATTCTTCAGGAACTCTAAATTCCGCAAATCCGGAAAAATCCGGAATTACGGGCTTCATTCACGGAAAATCTATAATTTCAATTAAAGCCGAATTTTTATCGCAATCAAAAGTTTTGTTTTCACGATCGAATAGAGCCGGTCCCGCAGCAGAATTTTGCTCTTACAAGTTTTTCATGAAAATGCACCCAAATTCCGGAATTCCGGATTTTCAAAATTTCCGGATTTTGAAAATTTTCTGCAATACCCGCAAGATGGATATCATTCGAAAGCTCTTATCGAGCTGAACAACTTTTGTAATAGAATGGACCCTTGAAAATGCACTCAATTCCCGGAATTCGACTAAACCGGATTTTCCGGATATTCAAAATTTTTTCCAATACCCCACAATATGGGTATCATTCGAAAGCTCTTGATGAGTTGAACAAATCTTGTAATAGAACCAACTCGAAGAAACCAGAACTAAAACCAGTTCTCAGAATTCGTGAAAAACTTCCAAACTAGAGTGAAATCAGGAATTCGTGAATTTCGGGAAATTGGTGCATTTTAATTGTTTCTATTACAAGATTTGTTCAGCTCATCAAGAGCTTTCAATTGACACCCATATTGTGGAGTATTGGAGAAAATTTTTAAAATCCGGTTTTCTCGATTCCGGGAATTGAGTGCATTTTCAAAAGTTTATTCTATTACAAAAGTTGTTCAGTAAGATAAGAGCTTTCAAATGATACCCATCTTGTGGGTATTGGAAAACATTTTCAAAGTTCGATAATTTTGAAAACTCGGAATCCCGGAAATTGGGTGCATTTTCGTGAAAACTTTGTAAGAGCAAAAATTGTAGTTTTTAGTAGGCTGGAAACTGCAGTTTTTTGAATGAACTGAAACTGAAACTCCACCGGAAACTGAAATTATTTTATGATCCCGACTGAAACTGCAACTATTTTGGGAGGAGACCTGAAACAGAAATCATTTCGGACCGCCGACTGAAACTGAAACTAGAATCGGTTACTGAAACAAGTCTATCCAGTAGGTAGACGAGACACCGGGTTAGTTGCTATGGATGGAAAAAAAGACACAAAAATGAACATTTTTGCTTTTACAGCCTTTGAGCTATCGCCAGTGGTTAAGTCAGTATATAAGTAAAAACCATTTTGATGGTCAAGACATGCCCATTTCCGTGGAAATCAGTTTTTCAAAATTACTGCCAAATCTTGCGGACAATCTTTGTCCATTATTACTCAATGGATACACAGTCTAAGTACGCATTTTATTTATGAATACCAGCTGAAGTTCGTTGGTTTAAGCTAGACATTTGGCCGAAAAACCGTTTTGGCAAAAACTGCGATTTTGTTGTGAACATCGATTTCTCAAAAACTACTCGACGGATTCCGATTTTTTTGGCAGAGTGGAAATTCGCACTAGTTGAGGGACGTTTTTCTTTGTTTGAGCTAAAACATTTCAAGTAGCAAGGAAACTAAACTCGTAAGTTGCGAAATTTCGTGTTACCGTGCATTTGGTCGATTTTCTCGACGGTTAAGACCTACTGAGTCAAATCCAAAAAAGTCCCTCAGCCCACATGTCCTTCATATCATTGCACAAAAACTTTTGGCCTGGCCGAATTGATAGGTAGAGAATTCGATGTTCAAAATTTTTTTGGTCTTTTAGTCGTTGTCAGAAAATTGCTGATTTTGCTAGTTTCGTAAGCTGGTATGGATGTCCTGATTATAAACTTTAAACGATGTAGAAGGCTCTTACTCTCCACTTCCAGAAATTGCGAGTTATAAAGTTTCAAAGAAATCAACACAAATGCACTGCACAAAAGAATACTACCACTTTAAGAGCAATGTCCAAATGCTGTAAACTAGGCTCCTATTGCTAATCTGCTTTGAAATAAGTTCATTAACGACTGACCTAAACTCGCCCTAAATCACAATTACTTTTACTAAATTCACATTTAACGAAAACTTGGTAACACAAAAGGATTTTAGCTATGAATACAATAAATATAGGATCAGTAGCATTTAATTGTCATGCACTGTACAAGCAGGGCCAAAACAGAAGTCATGTCGACTTCTGTATCAACATTTTCAGGCTTCTGTTAGGAGTTAGATGTATGTGAGCCAACGGAGCATTAGTCATGGGACTCGTACGTTTACCGCACTCAACCCAGGAAGTTATCGCTGAACGTTCATATGTATATCCATCTAAAATATACAGTTCAATACCTTAAAATATAACAAATTAAAAACAAACTTGAATAACAGCGTGCTAATCAAGCTAACATGACCAGAATTCGAAACTAATTTATCAAAGGAAACAAATTGCAGTAATCGAAATGAACTGGAGAATACGGAGATACGAATTATGCGAGGCATACAATCCTGCACACAATCTATGCTGCTAAGTACACCTCTAAATCAGTAAGTTTCTTGTTTTGGAATGAAGGCAATTAAGAGAATCTCTGTCTTCCAGCTGCAACAGGTGCTCGAAAAAATACAAAGCAGAACGCAGAACAAAAAGTTCAGTGGACTGGCTTGAAGCGGCATCGATTTCTAAGGAGGGGGGGCGAAAATGTTTTTCAAAGTTTACCCTAAAACCTCTATTTTTCCTGTTGACCGGGTCCGGCAGGCCCTAATTCTGGAGGGAGGAGCGATTCTGAGGGGAGGCGTCCCAAGTCAGGGGAAGGGAAACCTATTTCTGGGGGCCCCCACCATACCACCTTTAGGAAAAAGACCGATGATATACTGAATTATTTTTACCAGCAGCAATGACAGGGTCTTCCATAATTTCGTGGGTGATGGGACAGAAGAATTCGTCCGGTCTATCGGGGCTGGATCGGATCGGTTTCTGTGAATAGAGCGGAGACAAGGCGGAGACGTGCGAGTCGCGCAGATGCTTGATGGCCCGCAGAATTCTACTACGATGGCCCAAAACAGCTGTAAAGCAACAACAGCAGAAACACTGATATTTTGTTACAAATTTGTCATGATCACATGAAAATCCAAACCATGAAAAGCCTACCGACTGGCCCGCCTTTATTGCCCACAGAAAGCAAATACTATGATGAGCATGGTCAAAAAGATCTGTAGTTCAACTTTATGTAGCCCTACAGTTTAGCGTTTTGTTTACTATCATCAAAACATTTTAATAATGATGATAAAATCTCATACTTACAAATGCCCAATTTCGACTCCAAGGTTTCCTCGTCTAGTTCCAGCAACTGTTGACCATCCACTGCATGGGCTCGAAATTCCGGCTGATAGGAGGTCAGATTAAGGGAGGCCAGCCATAGGCTAACATCGCCCACGGACCAACAGATCACGGATTTCGGTTTCCCGATTTCCGAATCTTCACCAACTCCTCCTCCTCCGGCACCACCGGAATTCTCCAGGCTGACATCGTCGAGCAGTTGGATGAGTGGGGCATGCTCGGATTCAGCTATAATAAATAAATAAATGAATGAATAAATAAACATGTAGAACAGGTGACGGATGATGTTGAATGAGCCCAACAAATATACAGTATGGAATGAGTAGTGCACAGCGGGATCTTTCTTCCACCTACCCTTTTTGTCGCCATAAATAAGCCTCCACAGAACAACCGTTTTATCATTAGAACTCGTAACCAGTAGCTTGGCGTCCGTTGAAAACGCACAGGTAGTAACATACCTAGAAAAATTATACAACTGACTTTGCCTCAGTGATTACACACTGCAATGTACATACATGAATACGCACAGCAAAAAATAAGCACAACCAAAACTACTTTCTGAAGACAAAAAACCGGAAATACGTGTCCTACCAACCATTCCGTAGGTTTACCACCTTTTCGGTTTCCTACGTCTAACACACGGAGACCTCCACTTCGAGCTGAAATCGCTCTTCAACAATAAAATATCCTACTTAAATTCTATAAACTCGTTAAAATATACAATGTAGACTTCGAAATAATGTGAAAATAAGCAAGATGGTAAAAATCTGCCAAAAATGGACCCCCCCTATCAGGTCTACAAAAAATAAAATAAACAGAAGCGTTCATACCGCTGGTGATGAATGATTCTGTGCAGTAATGTGCCTTTCATCTAGAACAGTACAAAAACAAAAATACCACTCGGATTGGGGGAGACCTACCCAGCGGGAAATTTCTCCGCCTTGGGCCAGAGGGGTCGAACATCGCTGAAGCGTAAGCCTTTGTTGTTGTAATCAAAGCATTCTTCAAATTTAATTCTTTTCATTGTGGAAAGTCAAGAATAAAATTCAATTTTTAGTAAAATACGAGATTTTCTGCCAAATAAGAATACATGTCAAGCCTTTTCCTCTTGAAATTAAGCTAATAAAGAATTAGAAAATACGCGCCGTAGAGGCAGAAATATTGCTGTTGTATCCTTTTCTATATTTCTTCTTAATTTTTCCTAATTTCGAATTGCGATGGACAGAGTCTCTGGCTTACATACAGTCGTATCTTCTGCTCCCAGGTCCAGGTTGATTTTAAAGTCACACTCCCAGATGAATCGCGACCGGGGGGAGGCGCCCCCAGGACCGATCCCGGTGTCCGTACCTACACACGTACTGACTTACTTCTAGGCCAAAATTTATGGGAAGGGGCGATATGGGGGGGGGGGCTCGAAGAAGCTCCCCCCAATCGATGGGGACTGACATAAAATGAGGGGGACGTATTTTTGACAAATTTTTAGGATTTTTGTGTAAAAAATGCTAAAAATCGCTAAAAAATAACCTAATTTCTGGTGTTTTTTAAACTAAAATAGTGGAAATGTAGGTAAAAATTCGGCGAAACCGAAAATTTTTTGAAAATTTCTAAATTGGTAAAAAATGGCAATTTTTGGGGTTATGGGGGGAGGTCGGAATTTATGAGAGGGTTTTTATGGGGGGGGGGGCTCCTCGAATGGGGGGGAACCTTCCGAATGGGGGCCCCAGTAGAAGTAAGCAAGCACGTATGGCGAACCCGAACGCACACTAAAGTAAGATAGGCAGACATAACAAAGTTGTCCAAATTTCATAAATATTAGAAATCAAAGCAGTACTTACTGGGTCCCACAAAATGACTGATTTATCACCTGCTCTGAAACAAAACAAACGAAAATATTACAGCATGAACAACTACGTACATATATATAGTATCTTAATATGTAATTAATTTACTATAAAACTGAATAGGCACAATTAACACTTTTGATTATCGATTCCCGTTGGCTGGCATACGCAGCTGAAAATTACGTATCCAGTGATACGAGCACTCACTATGAACCAACAGTTTCATACTCCAAAAGAAGCAATTCCTAAGTCGTCCAGATCAGAGGAGTTAGAAAAAATAGACACGAAACAAAAGCTCCGCTTCTATATTCTCCAAAAAACCTTAAACCTACGCAGAGGCCAGGACCTGACCATTTTTGGAAAATGTCAGATGCATGACATTCTGGGAGTGCCCCTCCAGAACTGTATAGGGCCTAAAGACAACATCCTTCCCGGCACTGATGAAGACACGCCATATCTTGACCAGGTCATCATTTCCACCAGAGGCCAACAGATACATACTGGCGCCATTGTCTGAAGCTGATTCCGAACCTGAAAAAGGAAATTACGTATAGTCAATAAATAATAGGAAAAATGCTCCTTTGTCGCACGTAAAATACATATGAGTTCCCAGAAAGTAGGTTGTTTGTACAACAGCAGAAGGCAAGAGCCAGCCTGTAAAATACGTATGAATGGAGTGAGGTTGTAAATAAATGAAGACAAGATGCAACGACCTGCCATAAGGCTTGCCTTATAAAGAGGTTCATATTGGCGTAATGACAGAATCGAATGGAAGCCGACAAAGACATTATTTTCCCAACCAACCGTTCCGTCATTATCCAATCTGTGTGGGGATGGCAGTATCAGCCTAATGACGGCCAACAACCAACAACTTGCAGCCAACAGAACCTTAATACAGCTAAGACTTTAGAATGCTTTACTGATTCAGGAAACAACACAACTTACTCACCACATGTAAGCCTCTACGCACCTGTGAACGGAGACAGCAGTGGAGAAAATTCACAAGTAGTGACGCCGAGATCATGGGCTTCCGGCAAGTGTAACAGCTGACGTCCGAAGCCAAACTGCACATCCCACAGACGAAGGTCACCAAGCGGAGTCCCCGTTACCACATAATTGCCATCCGGAGTTATGGATAGGGCAACCACAGACGCCTCGTGACCCTCACAGACTCTAAAATGAAAATGTCCAGTGTTGATATTGTATTAAGTAAGACATCATAGTTAATAGACTTTAATGGTAACACAAAGATTGCATCTAAACATTGTATGATTAACTAAAAAATTTCTTTGTTTTCACTGATACAAAAACGTTTGTCGACAAAATATTATGTCCAAGAGACTAACAAAGAAAGAAGAAGGAAGAAGCAAACACGACTGCAAAAGTGTTCAGTTAAAAATGCATCAGGACCTTCTAAAACAGTAAACTAAGGACACAAGCGTGCAGCCGTTACAAGAGGGCTGGGCCTGGACTAACGCTAAACCCTGCGTACAAACTCATGCAATGATGAGTTCATAAAAACAGTGACACACTGTTACGGCAACAATTAAGAAGTACAAAATACTGATTTCGAAAAATTCCAACCTCAATTGTTTACGACTAGCCAAATCCCAGATCACAAAAGTTTCATCATCCGAGCCGGTTATCAGGACTTTTCCATCCGGGGAGAAACGACAAGTCCGAATGCTTCCACGACTCTCATGCTGGAGAGAGAACATCTTTTTTCCTTCAAAAGCAAAAACAGCAAGAAAGATTACAACAACGTAGAGTGCACCAAACCAAAATGCAAAGCAACCAGACAACAGGAAACCTAAGCTGAGCACTTCCATTTTACAGCCCTTAAGAACTAGTAATTACATAATTCGAAAAATCAGAGACATTGATTCCGCCCAATGTCACAAGCTCAATTTAAAATTATTTTGAATATATTGGCAAGATAACAATCCATCTGTCAATAGATTACAGTAATTTTGATTTCTCAGAAGCTTCTTAGAAACCTAAGTGACATTTACAAAATCCTCCTCCAAAACATTGGGCTGGGTTTCAAGTTGCCCCCACTCACTTTGAGGTACCCACACAGACATGCCAAATTTCAAGCATTTTTGGTAAATTTAGAAACAGTTTCCGGTATTGCCGGAATTTTGCAGACTAAATAATCTATAACAAAATAAAGAATGAATGAAGCATGTTGAACACTACTTCGCGTAACTATAGCATTGTAACATGCAGAAAACAGTCCAATGTTATGGACGTTTTGGCGATGTTAGGCCACTTTAGATTCCCCCTCTCTAAACCCACTTTTTCGCCTAAAGTACCACTTAGCCAGCCCCTAAAAAATTTCCTTCTGGCAAGCAAACGCACCAGTTCTCACATCCCACATGATACAGAGACCGTCCTGAGAACAGGAGGCCAGGACATTCCCAGCCGGAGAGAAGGCACAGTGAGTGACCGCGTAGGAGTGACCCACAAACGGACTCTGGGGCAGCTCACTCAGACAGCCTGGATAGACAGGCTGACCCGTACTCCCACACGAGTCTGATTCATAAACCTAAAACAGTCAAAATCCTGTGAGACTGCTGAACTAAGCAAGTATATAGCTAGTAGCAAAGCTTGTGAAGTTGTAAACTTTTAAGATTCAGAATGTTATACATAAAATGGCCTACTTAACGTTTGAAATTCTACCGAGTACAAAATTTACTGGTACAACAAGTGTATAGGCCAGAGGCCCCCATATAATATACCAAACCCCCCCCACCCCCCCACCCCCCCCCACCCCCACACACCCCCCCACAATTTTCCACAAAAAAAAGACCGTCCGTAGAGTTATAAATAAAAAAAAAATATTTCCCCCCCATCACCCCCCCCAAAAAAATTCCACCCCCCCCCCGCCTCCCCGCCGCTGTTTTTTTTCCGGTGTCTCCGTTTTACCCTCGTATGTCACCATTTTGTAGCCTCTTTCACAGAATGTAGCGACGTTCAGACACCTAGTGCGCCGCAGCGCCACAGTGGCGCCACAAAGTCGGCTCAGAACGTCGAAATGGCCAAAAGTATGCCTGGGATTAGCTTCTTTCCAGCTCTTTGTGCAAATACAAACCAGACAAGTTATATATGGTTGATAAGGACATATATCCGGATTATGACGTTTGAAGTCGGATTTTTGATATGTTGCGCCACAGCGCCACAGTGGCCCGCCAAAGTTGGCGAATGTTGGGTCCGACTTTGAACTTAGTTTTTTCGCTTATTTTTCAAGATAGACTTCTCAAATCGTGCATATATATAAAGGTTTTTGGGGACGGCGAATCCATTCCCGCCATCAGTTTTGCTGCCCGATTCACCCAATTTGCTGGGCTGGGTTCCACTTGACCGTCTGAGGGGTCAGGTCGGCACCGACTTCCGGGAACACCATATAGAACTGTACATAGCCTCTCAAAACATTGTCTATAGGGGTTTTCTGGTGCGCCCAGCTCATTTCCGGTGTCCGTTTTGCCGTTGGACCCACCCATCTTGCTGTGCAGGTTCCACTTTGCCGTCTGGAGGGTCCGGTCGGTACCGACTTCCGGGAACACCATATAGAACTGTACATAGCCTCTCAAAACATTGCCTATAGGGGTTTTCTGGTGCGCCCAGCTCATTCCTGGCATCTCTTTTGCCGTTGGACCCACCCATCTTGCTGTGCTGGTTCCACTTTGCCATCTGGAGGGTCAGGTCGGTGGGGGGTCATGTGGTCAAAAATGAAAATTTTCAAAAGTGGTCAAATTTGGTATCAAATGAAAGCCCTCAGCGAGCTGAGTAACTTTTGTCATAGAACTGCATGCTCAAAGTGGCTGTAGAGTGCTGTGGTGGGGTGGGGTGGGGACTTAGGCGATTTTCGGTCAAAAATGAAATTTTTCAAAAGTGGTCAAATTTGGTACCAAATGAAACCCCTCAGCGAGCTGAGCAACTTTTGTCATAGAACTGCATGCTCAAAGTGGCTGTAGAGTGCTGTGCTGGGGTAGAGGTGGGGTCTTCGGCGATTTTCGGTCAAAAATGAAATTTTTCAAAAGTGGTCAAATTTGGTACCAAATGAAACCCCTCAGCGAGCTGAGCAACTTTTGTCATAGAACTGCATGCTCAAAGTGGCTGTAGAGTGCTGTGGTGGGGTGGGGTGGGGACTTAGGCGATTTTCGGTCAAAAATGAAATTTTTCAAAAGTGTTCAAATTTGGTACCAAATGAAACCCCTCAGCGAGCTGAGCAACTTTTGTCATAGAACTGCATGCTCAAAGTGGCTGTAGAGTGCTGTGGTGGGGTGGGGTGGGGACTTAGGCGATTTTCGGTCAAAAATGAAATTTTTCAAAAGTGGTCAAATTTGGTACCAAATGAAACCCCTCAGCGAGCTGAGCAACTTTTGTCATAGAACTGCATGCTCAAAGTGGCTGTAGAGTGCTGTGGTGGGGTGGGGTGGGGTGGGGACTTAGGCGATTTTCGGTCAAAAATGAAATTTTTCAAAAGTGGTCAAATTTGGTACCAAATGAAACCCCTCAGCGAGCTGAGCAACTTTTGTCATAGAACTGCATGCTCAAGGTAGCTGTAGAGTGCTGTGCTGGGGTACGGGTGGGGGGAAAACTAAGCTTTTATCATAGAACCACTTACCCTAACTTGCTGTGGAGCGGTCTGGTGTGAGGGGTGTCAGGGTGGAACTGAGCCAATTTGCCATAGAACCACACACGTGAATCTGAGTATTTAATGCAAATATAATGCTTAATGATTCTTTAACGCTTTTATGTCAACGACATGTAAAAAGTGGATAAACAAGAAATAAAAATGCTCCTAAAGAGCAAAGAAAGGAATATGAGTCAACATGGAACATGTAAAACGCTAAATATTGTCGGTTGTAAATTAAGAATAAGACAAGCATGTAAAATGCTAATATGAGTCTGATGAGGTTGGAAAGTGCAGAAGACAAGTTTGTACACGCACCAATATGAGTGCATGCCAAATAGACTCATATTGGCATGCCTTCAAAAAACAATAATGCATGCATTCATTGCGGAATTCTAACGGATATATTTCTACGCAGGAGTTAAGACGAATAAGTAGCGTTATTGACGTCACATGGATATCCCAACCATGGTCAACATTGTCAACTTTTCTCCTTAGGAAACTGTTAAACCGCTGTTAGTCAACAATGCGCCGACGGACGGATATATATTTTTGCATACAATACATTTTTAATAGGCGTTTGTATTACTCATGTATTCAGAAACTCAAACTTAAATCTGATGTTAACTTTCGTGACATATGTATATATATACGTATATACGTGCGTAACCTGTGTAGCATCCTGTCAGCCACCCTAAAACTACCCTGTCTCGTCTTGCTGACATTACGTGAGTGATATATAACCGAAATTCGCAACCACTTGCCTTCAGAATACTAATAATGCCAATATGAGTCTATTTGGCATGCACTCATATTGGTGCGTGTACAAACTTGTCTTCTGCACTTTCCAACCTCATCAGACTCATATTAGCATTTTACATGCTTGTCTTATTCTTAATTTACAACCGACAATATTTAGCATTTTACATGTTCCAT